>JAJOOR010008368.1:0-24106 GCA_036250505.1 Solanum acaule | reverse complement strand
TACCCTGCTTCCCATGTTGTGTTTTCCCTCTGTTTTCTGCTTTCCGCAGGTGAAATGTTACTTTGGGTTTTCAAGAAAATTATGCAACAATTCGAAGAAGAAGAAGAAGAGTATTTTCAGAGTGAAATGTTACTTTGGGTTTTCAAGAAAATTATGCAACAATTCGAAGAAGAAGAGTATTTTCAGAGTATAATTACTGTTTGGAACAATCTAAGGAGGAGGATGAATATGAATATGGGTTTTGAACAGAGGTTTCGTCTTCCTGTTTAATTTTGATTTTTATGTATGTGTGTGTTTTACTTATTAAGTACCTATCATTATTTTTCGAGATTTAACTTATTGCATGTATTAATATTAAGTTTCAGGTATATATATATGTTCATGCCTGTGACAATATTGTTGTACTACTTTTTTTAAATAAATATGTTTTCTTTTCTGATAAGCTACAAATCGTGTTTTCCCGCTTGCGTATTTCCTCTGTTTTCTACTCTCTCCAAGTGAAACTTTATTGTGGTTAGGGGTGTCAATTTTAGTTTATATAAGTGAAATGAAATCACTTTTTGCTCATATTAAATTAAATGGATCACTCATATTTTTTCTTTTCTTAAATGGATTGATATGGTCTTCCATCTATTTAAGCTCATGCAAATATAGATAAAATGGGTTGACATGAGAATCCATATTCAGCCCATATAAGTGAAATGAAATATATATATTTTTTTATTTTTGGAAAACAAAAAAAAATTAGGGATAGGTTGGTGGAAGGTGGGGGGTAGCAAGTATTTTTTTATTCTTAATTAGAGATCTTGAGTTTGAATCTTCTTGAATACAAAGTCGCCTTTTTTAGGGAGCAATTACTCTTAATATGAGATTTTTCAACATGAATCCGTACTTAGTCGACTTCAACGTGGATACGGATGAATGAAAAATAATATTAAAAAAAACTCCATGTTAGCTACATGGACAAGATAGTGATGTTATAAAAAATGTAATTTACTATGTCCTTGATCTATATTTCTATTTATAAACATAAATATAATATTTGTGCTAAATTTATGATACCTATAGAGCATAGGCAACACTCTTACGCCGGCCTCATAATTATTTTCCATGTGAACTCAATATGTGTTATTCTTTGTTTCCGAGTGTCAAATTATTCACATGACTAGGACTAATAAAAATTCGGTTTGATTTGGTTTGGTTATTTGGTTTAATCCGAATAGTGCACACCCCTAGAGAAGGGATATCAAATTTGGGCCTTTGGGCCCATTTTGCTGCTTGGACCTGCTGAAAATTCCCTTGGGCCTTTGGCCCCTTTTCATTATGATTTGTCATGATATACGCCAAGTGTATATTTATGGCCCATCTCGGAATGCAAGGATGGAATCCGGATAGACTCAAACGAGGGGTTCATGCAAGAAAAATAAAGCAATAAAGATTAGGATTCTAATCATGAAAAACTTGGATCAAATCACATGGTTTCCATAAAAAGCTATGAAAATTTTAACAATAATGAGAAATAACCTCAAACCCACAGTGGTAGTGATATGAATGAGTCCCAAATCAAACACATGTTATCATTATCATAATTATGATCCCAAACATATTTAAAAAAATAACCTCACTTTGTCAAGCTTAATCCATAATAAGAACCATACAAATAAGAGCAAATACTGCACCATACTAGATGTTAACAAAAGATTAAAAGAAGAATCTTAAACAACACATACTTAAACTAAAATTACCCAAAGGAACTAGTTACAATACTCGATGAGTAAGAGATCAACCTTTTAAGGTTTCATGTAACTAACGGGAACACTCATCAACTTTCAAAAAACAAAGGGAGAATATAGAGCATTTTAACATCAGTAAGAAACAAACAGCGGCCGAGTTCATGTCGAAATCCATTCATCATTTATTGAGCATAAAGACATACTAATATAACTACCCCAATATTCCATGACTTCACACTTATAACATTCGGCAAGAATTAAGACTAAGGAAGCTAAATTTTTTATTTTTTTTATTAAGATACCCACAATATACAAAAGGAAGAACATTTCCAGCTAAAAAATCATCAACATAACTAAATTCTAACATATGAAAATCTAATAATCCTAAGAACACCTAGCTAAGAATTGATAAAACACAGTATAAAGCTGAGAAAAGTTCACCTTTTTCCGGGCAGCGAAATTGGAACCGACGAGCTTGAGAGCGATTCCACCACCCCAAGGAGAGATTCCGGCAGAAAAAATCAATTTCCAAACCAGCAGACCCAGAAACTTTAGCTATAGGGATATTATCTTCCTAACTTTTTCTTTTGTCTACCTATGTTCTAACTTTGTTTTACTTTTCTCACTGTTTCTTTTATGTATTGTTTCTTTAGGAAACCAAAACTAAGAAATCACCAACCCCTAATACTGAGAAAGAAGAGAGTTTATATAGAGGGAAGCTAGGGTTCGGAATTGGGGAGGGGAACAGGTAGATTTTAGGATAGAATTCAAAATTTGAAATTCGAATTCCTTAAGAGATAAGGTTCCCTCAGTTGGAAATTGTACTGTTCGTAACGGAAAAACGATTTGGAAACCTTGATTCTCGAGCAAGGACGAGGAAAGCATTGAGATGCAAACACCTGGATCTTTTTTCTAGAATATTCCCGTACGAAGAATACACGTCGAGAGGAGAGAAGGAGAGGGACTCGGGTTCTGGCTCGCTGGGTTGCTGTTTGCGATTTTGGGTGGATTCCTCATCGTGAAGAAGAAGAACGATGTACAGGGTCATTCTTTTGTTTCTGTTGCACGTTGTTTGTATGGAATGGGTTTGGGTCTTTGTTGGAGTTGGAATTGAAATGGGCTTAAAATATGGGCCAATTGGTGGAGGAATTGGTGAAAATAATTGGGCCTGAGAGTTATGAAGTGGGCCACTGGAAATTTGGGTTCAAAATTGAGTTAAGTTGGAGGTCAAAGAGGAGGTTAGGTCTTGGAGTTTAAGATATAGCTATTTCGAATTAATTTGTAAATTCGGTTAAACATTAAAAAAAAGATGAATTAATATTAATTAATTAATGAGTTTCATAATCTTAACGAAATAAACAAATAACTTAATTATAAACTGATTAACTTGAAACAAAGAAGTATTTAAATAAAAATTAAAATCTTTTGAGATGATTTTCGAATATTTATAAAATGTACTGATTATATATAAAATTATATAATAACATATATATTATTTACAATTATGAAAAATGATAAAATTAATTAAAAATAACTTGAAAAAAAATATTTCGAACTTTATAAAAACTAATTATTTCAAATCGTTTGGAATTTACGAAACTCGATGATTAATATATATTGTGGAGGTCCAAAATTGGGTGTCAACATTATCTTTATTTTTTTTTATCTCAATTTAATAACAATCTCTTTTTCACCACATTAATCAACTTTTGTCATATTTATTGAGCAAGGATAAAGTTGGAACTAATGATTATTTCTATCTTAATCTTATAATGAGTAGTGTAAATTAATTTTAAGGTAAAGGGCCTAAAATTCTCTTCAACTATATGAATTGATATAAAATTACCTTTCTTCTACCTTTCGGGCCTAAAATGCCCTCGACATCAACCAATTTCTTTTGGAGATTCAAAAGAAGTAGTAGGTGTTGGAGCGGGTATGCAAGAACTTTAGGTCCGTTGCCACTTTTATCTCGAAGCAATTCAACTGGTTAACAAGTTGTATTCGATTCTCCATGCTTTTGAAAAATAAATTATTAGATTTATATGATAAAATTAAAATAAATATATTTTTAATTATAATTTTTATATTGTTAAATTATTTAAATTATTAGCCATTATAATTTATAATATTTTTACATAGTTTATAAAGATATAAGTTTTATTTTAAGAACTCTGAATATTCTATACCCAAAATTGAAACAGCCACATGAATTACGGCAAGAGGGAAGAGTAAAATGTATTATGTATTACTAGTCAAACCACAAATTACAACCCCCCCCCCCCCCCACCCCCCGGTTGCCTGTTGGCCATGTATGTCTAATGTCTTACTTCCCTTTTAAATAGGAGTAAAATTTAAGGGACCAAATTTATTTGCTTAACTACTACTTATAACCCAACTAATGAGAGTTATTGTGGAGTAACAAGTATTTCTTTACTCTTAGTTAGAGATTTTGAGTTTGAATCTTCTTGAATACAAAGTTATCTTTTTTAGGGAGCGATTTACTCCTAATATGAGACTTTCCCACATGAATCTGTATTTAATCGACTTCAATGTGGAAACCGAAGGAATGAAAAATAATATTAAAAAAACCCATGTTAACTACATGGACAAGATAGTCATGTTACACCTACATGTCTTATCCCAGGTTACAACAACTTTTGGCCCAGGGTTACCAACGTGGACAATGTTAGTGATATTTATTTTCTAATTTGATTTATGTTTTTATTTTGATATTGTCATAAATGCATTTTAGGTTCATTTTATTTTAGTACTTGTTAATTAATTATTATTGTTATATTATCATATTTTCTATAAAAAAGGACAAAATTGAATAGCCCAAAAACATAACAGAAATTACGTTAACAAATTTTAAATAGCATAAGAAAGGAAATTTGGACTAAGGAGCAGAGAGGAAAAAAAAAAACTTTAGGCCATTTTTCGTGCAAGTGGGACACAAAATCACTTGGCAAAGCACAAAAGCACCTCTATTGTCTGCAGAAAAAAAAAATCTAATTACGTGGGTCTCATAATGAGACTCTCATTGATCTGAAAAATTCTACGTAATTAGGATGGTCTCATTGATCTGAAAAAAAATTCTAAGTAGGTGTTTGGCCATGCGATATCATATCACGATATGATATCGTAAGATGGAATCAGCTTTTTGGACATGCAATTTTACGCTGATCCCATCTCATGATTCCATATCATGATAAATGATTCCATATTCTTTAAAAACCATGATATGGAATTATATGGTAATTTCATATCGTGATTTGAGAAATTTTAATACAAAAATTGATTCACGAGTTTATATTTTGTTAAAACAATCCCACATTTATGTCTACTAATCATTTATTTCATATGTAAATAAAATTTATAATCAGATCATTACTTTTTCAAAATTTATTATTCTCACCAACATATATAGTCACTTTAACTCACACCAACCGATTGTTAAAGTGATGAAATATTTATGGTTTATGAACATGAAAATATAGTTGCGGATGATATTGAGCAACAAATGGCTCAAAGTAACAATGTTGGTTCGTCTTCTCGGTCACATGATCGAGAAATGCAAGTTCAACGTGAGGAAATTGTATGTACTATGTGGGAGGATTATATTAAAGACTAATACGCTACAATTTATGTTCAATTTTTTTTTATTAAATTAAAGTTAGATGAAACAATTACTTAAGTGGAGAACAAATAGCTTTGTAATAATTTATTATGCGATTTTATAAGTTTTTGTTTATTTGATAAGATTGAATAAACAATTGGGGCTATTTTAATAGTTTTACAACTTATGAAATTTTTATATTTATGAGAAAATATACAACACAAATTTTATAACGCATGTCCAAACAAAACTTCAATTTCACCTCCAAATATAATGATTGCTTTCATTTTCCCAGCAATGGTTGATCTTCTCGAACTCAAATACCAAGAAAGTAATAAGTCGCCATTTGAAATACATCCTGTAAAAATGTATTTGGCTATCGCTACTTTCCTCATTTACTCTTTTGCCTACGATGCTCAACTGATCATATCGGAAATTCATGAGGTACTCCCACTACAGACCACATAATATACCATCCACAATAGTCAGGAGTTTAAAATATGAAGAAGTAAGCATTCCATCAAATCAAAGGAAGTTTAACATCTACCATCCACAATAATCAGGGGTGAATCTATAATTATATATAATGACAATTATGATTGTATATTTATAAATATATTAATTTAATGTCATTATTGTTGTATATTTATAAATTTAACTATGATTTCAATTATTATAGAATATATTTTTGAAGTTGTTGTAGAAATTTATCGATTATAAATTTAAGTTTACCTCTACAAATGTTTTGCCTGTGTTTAGAAATTTCTAAAAGGTCAAACTTACTTTGCCCTAAATTAATATAGTTTGAAAAGATGTATTTAAGATCCTATATTATATTATAGGGGGCAAAAATAATTTTGATCCTCAAGTTATTGTCTTATTACGATTTTGATCTTTGTGTTATATGACTTAATATATTTGATCTTCAATTAATTAAAATATATTATTTTAGTCCCTAAAACTAACATATGTTACTTTTTTTTATAAAAAAAATTAAGAACATAGACGTGTGTGCAAATTGATTAGTTCAATCTTTAATAGTCAAATATGAGCCAATGATGAATGCACAACCAATTGTGAAGCAGATGACAAACTTTATAAGCATTAACATCATGAAATTGAGTAATATAGTATCGCAATGAATATACCAAAAGCAAAAAATAGGTAAAAGTATGTACGTTAGGGCGTAGTCAATTGTAAAAAATTGATTTTGACAATAGATTAGATACCCTCTCCTAAAAGAAGATAACAATTGGGTGTCAATAAAAGTAAAATTATATATTAGAATAAATATATATGTTGTATTAGCTAATAATTCTCAAATCTGTTAACTTTGGAGGATAAAAAATAACATATTTAATTAATTGAAGATCGAACATGCTAAGTCATATTACACAAGAATCAAAATCGCATAACGCGAGGACCAAAATTACTATTTTTCTTTTCTATTCTACTATATATATATATATATAAAAGGGCTGTCCTATTTAATTGACTAATTAATTTTGCTATCGCTTTCGATTTGACATTTCATTTGCTTCATTTAAGAATATAGATACCAAATTTAAGTACTTCCTTTCTGTCATTAATAGTTTGATTCAAAACTATTTATATTAATATTTTTTATTCAAAATGCCTTGTTCCTGATAAATATTTTTTTTATTTTTCTAATCAAATCACTTATAAAAAATTATGAATACTTTCTTAATAATAAATATTAATTATCTTAGAATCATAATTACGCAGGATACTTAAACTATCTTAAATATCATAAATCAAACAAGGGGTCACCAACACCATAACATTTTAATAGGTAAATGGATTTTGGAGTTCAAAATAATAAAACCTTCATAAACTGATTCAGCTTATTTATAGCTTATACAATAGGGTTAAGCAAAATTATATAAATTGTATTTATTATTGTTGATATATATATATATATATGACCCAAAATTTGGTATACAAAAGGTCGATATATGCATCAAATAAATAAATTAATCTACTTATATATCGTTTACATAAAGTTTTATCAATAAATCAATGTTAATTAATATACATATTTGATCAGTAATACTTGTTAAATTATTAATTTTCCAACAATATTTGGCACCCATCAGTCAAGATGTACATCTAAATCATCATACCCTTGACTACCTCACCCTTGACACACATCAATCGAGAATATCATCCTACAAAAAGCTTAAGTAATATTTTTGTTGTTTGATCCCTAGATTTAGCTTAAGATATGAATCTTAACCAATTCATATAAATACATTCTTTAAAGCAATTAAAGCAAAAGAGGAAAAAATTGAATTGAACAGAAGAGAAATTAAAGTTGAAAATAAAAATAAGTGATATCAGGATGAGGAGATGTAAGTAATTTGTAAGTTGTTACCCATGTGATTTTACTATTAGAAAAAAGTATTCTCCCCAAGGATATTGATACACATTTGTATTATTAATTTCATTTTATTATATATAAAAATCCCAATATTAAAAAAATTCTGCCTACCCCTGTAAAATTTATAATTGATTCGATGGACTTCCTGCGTTTCAAATTAATTAATTAATTATGTGTATATATTTTGCAATATAGTTGTCTTTCACTATTTGTAACTAAACAATAAAATTTGTAATTATTTCTATGTTTCTTGAATCTGTCTGGTTGTTATATAATTACTAGTTTACGTACTCGCGCACTGCGCGGATATTTAAAAATATTTTAATTTTCTTAAATTAAAATAACTAATAAGATTTATCATGCATTTAATAATGTATATTTTAAAAATAATGATATAAATCACTAGCTTATTTATTTGAGCATATTAAATTAAAATTAATATTATTAAATCTACAACATAATTTTTATAATATATAATATATAATATTTATATTTATAGCTATAATATTTTAATTTTATGATATATAATTTTGAAATATTAATAAGGATAATATTAATTTTTTGAATATTTTATCTTTATTTAAAAGACCACTACTTCATATGTGTTTACATGCTTGTCCTACTATTTCTTTTATTCTGCTTAAATGAAATAATATTATTTCCTTGTTAGAAAGCTTGTAGTTCCAACTTTTCACATGAAATGATTAATATCATAAATTAAAGGAGATTTTGTTTATTTAACAAATATTTTATTCAAAATTAAAAGATTCAAAATATTCTTTACTATTTTAAATTAAACTAAAATTATAATAAAAATGAATTAATAGAGCGAGTAATAAATAATTTAATTTTAAAAAATAATTTAATAAAAAATACAAATATGAACATAAAAAATTAATATATGTATTTTGTATTAATCATTGTGATTAGTTAAATACAAATAGTGATGTAATTCTTTAATTTTATTATATTATAATAATTAGAGAGAATGTGATTGTGACCTTGTGAGCCCCCTCCCCCCGGCCCCCCTATATATATATACACACACACACTCCATATATTTGTGTGTTTGAAAAAATAGAGATTGGGGGACATGCAGATGCACTTATGGTGAGTGTATGCATAAATGAAAAAGAGGACGTGAACAACGAATTAATGTGAAGAGTTATCTCATTGTTATGTATGTATGCTTTAAAATAGGTCAAACACATATACAGATTCTTAAACTTGTCTCTAAATTTTATTTTGGTACTTCAACTTAACCTTGTTCCATTTTAACACTTCAACTCCAATTTTTATGTTCCATTTAGTCACTTCTAAGTGATTTGGTAGAGTGTGTGCATGACACTTTATCTAAGAGAGTGAAAGACCAAAAAAGTATTATTTTTAAAAAATAATAATAAAAGATTAACCCTTCAACTCTATTATTTTATGTACCATTTAAATACAAAATATTAATTTTACGATTTCTTTATTTCTATATATGCTCTTCAACTGCAATTTGCATTTTAAAAATCGGCGTCCATAAATTAAAATTGACGAATGATTGATTATTATTTTTAAAAAGTAACAATTTCTTTTCGAGAGTTTCTCTGTATTTTTGCATGAAAAATAACCGACGAAAGTGCGTCGATTTTATTTCTTAAGAAAATCAATGACAGGCTAATGAAGTCTATCGAGTTTCAATATTTTTCATAGTGTTATAAATTAGCAATGAACATGAGCTTTTTTTACTCGTATTTAGTTGAATGAAAAATTAGAAAGTTGGTATTTGAGTTAGTCCAAATAGACTAGATATGAAAAAAAAAATATGTGATGTTATTAATTTAATTAATTATTTTAAAAAGCAAACCAACACACTTTCTTTGATTATTTTTTCACACAATAATGTACTGAAACTCTAATTATTTTTTCACACAATAATGTACTGAAACTCTATAAAAAAATATTTTTAAAAAAAAATTGATGTTCATACATTATTATTATTTTTTTTTTTAAATATGACGTTGATTTTTAAAATGAAAAAGTGGAAATGCAGAACATAAATAAAAACAAAGAAACCATAAATTTAGTATTTTCTATTTAATGGTACTATATAAAATAAAAGTGAAGGATTAATGGAGTGTGAAGTATAGACATCCCACTTTGTTGATTATTTGGAAAGAAGTGTCTAAATGAAACATAAAAATTGGAGTTGAAGAGTTAAAATGGAACAAGATTGAGTTGAAGTGTCAAAATGAAATTTAGGGACAAGTTTAAGGGTCCGCATATGTGTTTGACCTTTAAAATATATAGAGATCTAATGCATTTTAGATTCAAAAGAGTCATCTAATCAAAAAAATTATTTTTGTTGCTTCTCTTACTGAGAAAATGAGGCTACTCTTGAAATTCACTTTCTTTATGTATTTATTTTAATAGTTTGTATTCTTTTTTAGTTTTTAGATTTTAAATTATTTTTGTTAATTCAATATACACTTCTTTTTAAAAAAGCCTTCATAATATCAGAAGCAATTATTTCACTCACATACTTATAATTAGCTAATGCTTATTTTTTATGTTCCATTTATCTTCTTCTCTTTTAAATTATTTTTAAAAAAGTAACCTTATCCTTAAAACAGATTTCATATATAAAAGATTTTATTGTTTTAATTTTTTAAAATAAAAAATGTGGATATATATATATATATAATAGTATGATATTTTTTTTTTCTGTTTTATCTTCTTTTTTTTAAAAAAAATCATAAAAAATAATTTTTATCCTTTAAACAAATTTTCATATTCAAAAGATTTCAATTTTTTAATTTTTGAAAACGATTTTTTTTTTGTTTTTTTATGATGTTGATATGTAGCATTATCAGCTCTTCTATTATTTATATAAAGAGATAAAAATGATTAATAGCGCGAAGTGTTTAATCAAAATTAAAAAAGGGACTCATCTCAAGTGTTAATAAACATTATCATTATACCATTAATTACTTTCTTTGTCGATAAGAGAAAGCAATTATGCGTGAATAAAACAAACATATATATTGATTAGTCAATTTATCATTGTATAATTTATATTAGTGTATTGTATTGCTCAAATGAAATATAAATATGTAATAAAAATTTTAAAAATTGTCTATCACCTTACTTAAGATGCTACTCATATAAATAATTTACTCATATTCCTTACACATCACTTAACATCAATCTAAAAATTTCACTTAAAATTAGGAACAAAATAATCCAATGCAAAAAAGATTAAAAGGACCCGTAATAAAATATAGTACTCGTATAGATTTAAAGAAATGATTTTCAAGTTTTGCTAAAAGTTTTTCATGTGACACAAAAAACTTCTTAGTTCTCACCTTTTCTCCCATTAAGAAAGATAATTACACATATAAATCTAAGAAAATAAATTCTCTTTATCAACGTCCATAAGATAATTAATCGGAAATTCATTCTTGTACAAATTAGCAAAAGTTAAGTTAAAATAATATTTGTTTTTCTCAAATAAAAATTATTTTATTTTAGTGTTTAGTTTCTTAATGATGAATTAGGCCACCTCAACATTGCCAAAACTGAATATCAAAGACAATATCTAATTGAAATATTTAACTATTATAAAAGAAATTAAGAAGAATATGATTTTTACCACCTTATGAGATATATCACATGAAAAAGTGAATTAAAACATACCTTTGATAGACTCGCAAATGAACTTTCAATATAATAATTTCAAAGTTACGACATCATGTATACAAGATAATACACAAAATTAAATATAAATATAAACATGAATGAGCAAAAATTAAGTTAAATTAATATTTATTAAAATAAAATAAAATAATTTTTTTTTTTTTTTAGTCTTTTAATAACTAATTAGGTCACCACTACATTACCAAAACTGAAAAATAGAGATAATATCTCATTGAAATATTTAACTATTATCAAGTCAAAGAAATTAAGACGCGTACAATTTTTACCACCTCATCAAACATATCTCATGAATAATATACCTTAGATAGACTCGCAAATGAACTTTGGGTACACTAGTATTTTCTTAGTATTAAACCTTTGGAAAAAAATATTCGCAATCGCATCAACAATAAAATGATCAATAATTTCATACATTACCACTATTAAAAATAAATGTTATAATACTTATAATTTAGTTCAAAATAAGCAATCAAAAAGAAGAAAATAATATGACTCGCGACACTTTCGATTTGAATAGGAACAAACCAATTCACGTAAAGCTTGAAATCTGGGCTCCCATAAACAAATTTCTCAATTGTCCTTCTTGAATGTGTTTGGGATTATGTGTGGATATATATAGATATGCATTGAATATAGTGTTGGGGTGAGGAGTGATTTTTTTTTTTTTTTTGAGTTTACCGTTTCTTTTTAAATTTAAAAAGTTTTGAACTTTGTGATGGTTAATAAACTGTCAACCACATTTTTGGTGAAACCGACTGTTTTTAAATATTGATATAAAAAATAATTGATTATTGAACTAAGTTACCTATATTTTAGGAATCGTTATTGCCTTTTCCATAACTCAAAATTTAAAAAATAACAACATTTACATAAATTTGATCCAACTAATTTTTAAATAATTATTTGGGTTTTTTTTAGCAAATATAATTTTATATTTTTTTTAATTATTGATTATTTAAAATTATATTTATTTACCGTTGAATTAAATAGGTCTAAATCAAAATATTGACATGTGTATATATTTATTTAATTAATTATTGATTATTTGAATTATTTAATAATAATTTATTATTGGGTATTTGAAATTTTGTGTAACTACCGTATAATCAATTATTTCTAATAATTGGGTCTAATTGTAATTATTGACACATATCTATATTTAATTAATTAATTGTTGATTATTTAAAATTAGTTAAATTTTTAAAATTATAAAAATGTGTATTGTTGACATGTGTCATTCTAATTTTAATTATTGACATGTGTCATTCTAATTTTAATTATTGACATGTGTCATTCTAATTTTAATTATTGACACGTGTCTATATTTAATTATTGATTATTAATTATTAATTATTTAAAGTTATTTTAAAATCTGAAATTTTTGTGGTGTTGACATGTGTCATTTTTTCTTCTCCTTTTATATATAGATAGAAGATTATAGATCATATGATATCTAATTATCTAGATTTCGAGAAACAAATCAACACACACCACTTTCATAGATGGTAATGTATAATGCAATTTTATAAATTTTTGTTTATTCGGTAAGATTGTATAAATAATTGAGACAATTTTATTAGTTTTACAACTTATTGAGTTTTAATGTTTATGAAAAAAACACAATATAAGAAGTCCAAATCGAATGTTAAAAAAAAAAACTTCAACTTCATCTCATAATTTCATATCACGATTGCATTTCAGGGGTAATAGGACACCCGTGAAATTAGAGTGTGTAGTTGGAATTTCGGATATAGATTGGGGGGTTTTAGACCATTTTCTCTTTATTTTACTTGTGCATATCAATTTTAAGCTTGGAATTCTTTAAAGGACTTTGGAGAAAGAGCCTTGGAAAAGAGCATTTTTATTATTATTCCAACTTCAATAAAAAATAAATAATATTCCTCTCTAATTTGAGTATTAGATATTAAAAAAGTTCAATTTTCTTCGAATGAAATCCTACAGGACACTGTTCAGTATAATCGGACTCCAATAAGAAATGTCTAATTGCAGAATTATTATCCTTGCAAAGTTATAATTTTGTTTCGGCTGGAGAAAAACAGAGGGCCCAAAGTAGAGAAGGGAGTGGTTAAGCAGAACATAAAGAGAGAGAGAGTGTGTGTCCAAAAAACAAACAGAAAAGAAAAAGATGTAAAAGAAGAGGGGTATTTATGGATGATGAAGAAAGATGATCCCACACTATCTCTTGTGGTAAATCCCACGCAAAGAAACAACCTTTAAGCCTCCAAAGATACAATCTTTTCTTCACTTTCTGTAAATTGTAATCTTGATTTTTCTTCTTTTGTGCTTCTGATATTTCTGTGTGTGTTTATTAATGGTGGGTGGGTAATGTGTAATATCTGTATATCCAGCAATATTTAATTTGATCTTCTTGGATCCACAAAAACATGTCTTGTTCTTTCACCTTCTCATAAAGTGCAAACATTTAAGGATAGTAGAAAAGAAGTTGTTTTTGTTCAATGGGGTTATGATGTACTCTTTCTTCTTCCATTCCCTTGTTGTAAGTTCTTCCTTTATGTATGTGTGTGTGAGAGAGAGAGAGAGAAAGAGATCTCTTATTCACTATTGAGTTCTTGAGATTCAAATGTTTGTTGTTGTGAGCATTGTTTTCTTTTGATTGATTTCTTATGGGTATTCTCTTCTTGTTTCATTTTTTTGTTCTTTATGTGTTTTTTACTTTGGGAGTTGTTGTTTAGGTGTGTTGCTTGCATGCAGTTTCTTAATGGTATATTTGCATTTTGCATTAGCATTAAGCTCCAATGTAGTATATTTTCTTAGGTTCTATTGCACAAGTTTTTCTGAGAGAAAAAAGACAATTTTTTTTGTGGTTTAAATTCACAAGTTTCTGTTTTGTAGTGTGGGATTATTTTTCTGTCTCATAAATTAGTTTTCTTTGTTTGGTTTTATACTTACAGTTGCAAAAAAAATAATATATAAGGACCAGAAGGAGAAAACAATGATTGAGCTCAAAAGACTAGGTCAATAATGTTGCATTGGTTCATTTGAGTTGTTCTGTTTGTTTTCATAAGCTGGCTATTGAACTGTTTGGCCTGCTGAAAAAAAATGTGTTCTTTCTTAATGTTGTCTTCACTTTACTACTATAGGTTTATTCTTCGCTTCTTAAGATTGAGAATAGAGAAAATGAATCATGATACTGTATTATGGGTTGCAAACTCTATATTAGGAATTTTACTTGTTTCAGCAAGTGTTGCTTATCTGATCTTGAACTAGGATAGCTACGCAACCTAAGAATTGCCTAGTTTAGGATTATATAGTGTTATTCGAATGGGATTCTTAGGATTTTAGTATTGTAATGGACTGAGAGCTATGATAATATGTCGACTGTGAAACTCTTGAGAATTTGATGTTGTACAACAAAATAGTATGTTCCTTTGTCATTTCAATCATAGCATCTTCTTGAGCTTCTTTATTGCTGGAATTTCTCACATTGTGTGTAGTTGGTATGAGATTGAACAATGTGATCATTCTTTGTATGCTTTATAGATGAGAATATGTCTCACCACTTGTCATTTCTTCTGTTTTATCTTTTGCTTTTTGTGTTTCTTTAAGCGGTGAAAGCATGGAACTATGGGACTTGGGTTGCAATGTAAAATGTCCTAGCAACAGTTGACACAACTTGACAGTCCATAAACTTGTTAAACTCAATAGGCGATTGATTTAAGATTTCATTTGTTGAGAGAGCATAATGTTTGTTACTGGCGACTATGATCTGAGTTTATCATTGAAGTATAAGGAACATGTCAAAGCCGTTTTCAAGGAGACGATATTCGGGCATGATCATACATTCAAGACACAGGTACTTAATGATACCAACTAGTTCAATTTCGTACAGTTTAAGAATATTTTTGACATAATTAAAATGGCGTAAATATACTACCTGCAAATATCATATATGGACTGCAGGTCAAATTAAGCAGCATATATATCTAAGAAGATGAAAAGAAGACGTGTACTTCGTAGAGGACAATATGTTCATGTTCTTTTCTTTTCACCCACTTTTTATTATTTCTTTAGTTTTATGAACCTCATCACCTGTGCTACACACAAAAGGATACAATGATGGATTTGAGCTGGAAAGAGTTGGATGGAGCTTATTTTAGCAAAGGAGGCCAACAAGGAAATCCAGTTGCATTTGGAAATTTTACCAGATCACCTATGTCTGTTGATCAGAAGAGAATTTGCAGCATCCCTAAGGTAACTGAACACGGAAATTTTTAAATATGTCAAGAGTCTTTCTAGGTTTTGCTCCTTTTTGGTCTTCCCTACTTTTTGACGAATCACTTAAAGAGAAATGTCATGCTTACGAAGAAATCAAAGAGAAGCTAAATCAAGTAGTTGTTACTTTGACATAGAGAGATAATATGTTGTTTTGGACTTTAAAAGATCTCTTAAAAGCTTTACTTGATGGTTTGTTCATGTTATTGTTATATTTCTTCAGGTGTTCAACTGGTTACTAGAGAAGCAAGTTATGTTTCCAGGGTTCCAGCAACGACATTCAAATCCTCAAATTTGTCCCACTCATTATCTTAATCATATTGATAGGGGGAACTTGAATAAGAGACATGGTTTCTTCAATAGTTTAGAGAATTCAATCACGGAAAATCATTATTACCATGGTGGTGTAGCACATCATTCTGAGGAGGTTAATCTCTCGTTGAGCATTGGCAGGAACAATATGAAAACAACTGTCAGTACAAAGACCTTTGATCATATCATTGATTTAGAAGAATCAGATGATACTAGTGATTCTAATGCAGGACTAAATCCCCAGTCTCCTATGGATTCTACTCGTGTTTCTTATTCTGGATATAAGCGTGATTACCAATGCACTCATAGCTTCACAAACAACACTACAGATAATTGGTTTGATGGGACTACAGGAAATTATTTTGTTCCAAATGACAGCACGAGTTGTCTTGAGCAGAACCCTTTAGCTGAAGGTCTGATAGTTCTTTATCCTTCACTCATAGCTACAAACTTTAAAGGCAAAATACTATCAGTATTATGTCATTTTGTGTTTATCTGATTTCTGCATATTCTGCAGGAGCTGAACAATGTGAGAAAACTCTCCTTTCTAGAGAAATATCAGGAAAGGGCAAAGTTCTTTTTTCCGATGAACGAGCTTTTTTGGACCTTAACAAATCCATATTTGATGATCCTAGCTTGGCATGTTCTTCAAGTATAAGTAGCACATCCAAAAGCCAATAAACTCAAAAAAAAATAAAAAATACTAACTGTCCTTAAAAAGAAACAAAAAAAAACTAGTCCAAAAGCCCTTGTTTTGACATTTCGATTCTCTCACGTTACCAAAATATAATTGACTTGATTGTAACTAACTTATCATAATATTAAATACATAGAATTTGATATTTAGTATTTCCAAAATCTTCAATAACTTATCCATCGATACTCATCAAGTGATAAAAGTAAAAATGAACGGACAAGAACGTACAATATTACATGCCAAATAGTTTTCTACATTTGAGATTAATTCCATTTATTTCTGTTCAGATTGTTCCAACTCTATCGCAGCAGTGGTAAAGAGGAAGGCAAAAAAAAAAAGAACGGTATCCCACTCAGTCCTGTCCACCATTTTCTCTGACTCAGTCTATCCTCCTTAAACAAACTGCCATTTGGGTATTTGCCACCATTTTCTTCATTCTTCCAAAAACCCCATTTCCTATTTCACCATTTTTGCAGATTTTTGTGTTCTGCAGAAGGTTGGTTTTGGTTATTGATTTAGATTTGGTGTTTCTTGAGAATGTGAACTCAACCCATCTTCTCTTTTTCGTTTTAATTCAAGATTCAGTGTTCAATTCTTGAAGTTTTTGGGTAAAGATTGGATTTTTTTTGGATTTGATTGACTCATCTCACCCTCCACCGACAGTTTCTTCACAGACCCCCCTTTTAATGGCGATAAATTTCATTACTCATTTCTTCTTTTTTGTGTTTTTCCTCTATACCTTCTCTGCCACTTGTCAAGATTCCGATCTTGAAACTGATTGCACAAACAAATGGATCCATATCAGACATCTACCACCTCAATTCAATCTTGACCTTTTATCAAATTGCTCTGCATATCCTCTGTTTGATAATTTCTGTCCTTATTTAGCAAACCATGGCCTTGGTCAAAAGACTCACAACAAATCACACAGCTGGTATCGTACTGATCCTTTTATGCTTGAGCTTGTTTTTCATCGTAGAATGCTTGAATACCCTTGTCTTACATCTGATCCTACTCATGCCAATGCAATTTATGTGCCTTACTATGGTGGCCTTGATAGTCTTAAGTACTTGTTTGGTCCTGAAGTTAATTCAAGTTTTCAGCATGGTTTAGATTTGTATGATTTTCTTGTCCATGTTGATTCACCTAATATTTGGAGTAGAAATTATGGTCATGATCATTTTATGGTTATGGCAAGGCCTGCTTGGGACTTTAATCAACCTTTGAATAGTGATCCTTTATATTTTGGTACTTCATTTCTTGAATTGCCTGAGTTTTACAATGTGACTGCATTGACTCATGAAAGTAGAGCTTATCCTTGGCAAGAACAAGCTATTCCATATCCCACTTCATTCCATCCTCCGAATTTAGCCTTTTTCGAATCTTGGGTGAATAGGTTAAGGAGGTCTAGGAGGACTACATTGATGTTGTTTGCTGGTGGTGGTGGAATTTCAGCTAATCCTAATGTTAGGAGAAGTATTAGACTTGAGTGTGAGAATGCTACAAGTATGAGTGCTAATGGCACAGGGTACGAGAAATTGTGCGAATTTGTAGATTGTTCTAATGGGATTTGTCAACATGATCCTATAAGGTTTATGAAGCCAATGTTGCAAGCTAGCTTTTGTTTACAGCCTCCAGGGGATACACCGACTAGACGTTCCACGTTTGATGGGATTCTTGCAGGGTGCATTCCTGTGTTCTTTGAAGATTTGTCCGCGAAAAAACAGTATGGATGGCATTTACCAGAGGAGAAGTATGAAGAATTTTCAGTGTCGATACCTAAAGAAGACGTTGTGTTTAAGGGGTTGAGCATTGTTGATGTTTTAACCAGTATACCAAGAGCTCAAGTTAGAAGGATGAGAGAAAAGGTTTTGGAAATGTTGCCTAGAGTTATGTATAGAAAGCAGGGAAGTTCTTTGGGTTTGAGGAGTAAAAAGGATGCCTTTGATATTGCAATTGAAGGCACTTTGGAAAGAATCAAGTCTAGGCTTCAAGAAGTAGCAGCTCAATAATTATTTATTATTCTATCTCTTATTGTTCTTGTTTATCTATTACTATTACTATTATTTATATAACACATCAAATGGTGTAGAGATAGTTTTGTATTCCATATTTCCACTGATAATGAATCAATGTAAAGGCAATCATTTAGAAATTCTTGGTTACTTTACCCCTAATGCTAAGTTGTACAGCAAAAACCAAAAGATGTAAGACAATGATCATGTACCAGAACTTAGCTTTTCATGCAAATGAACATCAGAATTCTGAATATAACTGAAGGTACTAATAGAAAATCCATCTAACAATGGTAAAACTAACTGGTTTAGAGGAGGTCTACTAAGTGAACAAAGCTAAATGTTAATGAAAAAGGAAACAACCTATTGTATGCTTTACTTGAGTCGAGGGTCTATTGAAAATAATCTATCTACCTTCACAATATAGGGGTAGGTTGTGTACACCGCGAAGCAAGAGTTTTGGGCCATACTAAAAGGGATTCAGTAGCAATTTGATAAATCTGTGTTATTGCAAACTGAACCTCTTGACCTACCTGCTCAACTAGTCTCATGTGGATGTAATATTTGCCTCAATGTAATTTCCACCAAGCTTACACTCAAAGTTCAAAGAAAACATCATATGAAGACACTTAACTCATGGTAACAGTTGGGCCAAATAACACAGTGGGCTTATAAAAGATGCAAACTGAAAGGCTTGGAAGTTCCTCAACAAAGATTTATCAAGGAAGACCAGAAACTGGGAATTGTAAGTCATTTTCAGAGTTAGAAGATCAAGTGAACTAGACACAAATTTCTACTCATAATGGCATTAGAGGAAGAGGTCAAACATGGAAATTCTTTTTTTAGTTTGGGTGGGTGATATTCAATCTCAGTACCTCTATCTGCTCTAATGTCATGTTAAAGTGTGTGGTCATCTCATCTAAAAGTTTAAGTTATTAGAGAGAGCACACTTTTATTACTTAATGATATCCTCAACAACTAGTAAGACAAGACCTCACGGTTAGCGGATTCAATTGGCTCAGAAGATCAAATTAAGACGTTGACTATCATAGTTAGATGAATTTTTACTTTTGTTGAGTTAAACTAGACTTGTATACGTGACATGAAAAGCAAAAGCAAAAAGAGATAGAGGCCAAGCCTTGACTAGCCTAGTGAAATGATATTGAAAACTACATATAATTTTATGGAACATTCACAAACATGAAGCACCAGTGGTCTAGTGGTAGAATAGTACCCTGCCACGGTACAGACCCGGGTTCGATTCCCGGCTGGTGCATAATATTTTTTCTCAGATTTTAATCGTAATTTTTTTAAAATCAAACACGTCATTAATAATTGTTTTAAAAAATCCCATAACTCTTTTTATAAATGACTAGTTAGTATCTTAGGGATAATATAACTAGATTGATATAATTTGTAAAACTATGACTTAGTTAATGAAGGAGTGAGAAACATTTATTTTCAACCAAATAAAATGTCATGTTTCATTAGTCATTTGTTAGGCACATACAAATTAAACCTAAGTTTGGATTTCATTTTTTTTCCACTTCCTACGTGGTCATTCAGTCTCCAAGAAAAAAGCTAGCCCCACAATATTAGGGGACCATTTCTATATAATTAGATTATATTTATTATTGCGTTACTGATTAAAGTTCTCACTTAAGAATAGCTTTTAGCACTTTTTAAGGACCACTTACCTTATATTGCTAATTTTATTTATTTAACTTGTATATATATGCATCAAAAAGTGTAAAAACTATATATCTACCACTGGTTTTTAATGCATTGGATTCCAATGCAAGACTTACCAACTTTATGTATGCTTTTAATTACCAGTACATATTTTGTCATTTTGAAAAATAGATTTTAGGGTTTGTTTGTTCCGAAGATAAGTTTTGACGAGATTAGTTTATTATGATATTATTTCTTAGTGAATGTTTAATTTGTTGCATTTGAAAAATAATAGGTAACACGGAATAATTTTTAAGGACAAATTATTTGTTTCACAAAAATCCCCTTTGTCTGTGTAAAGAATATGAAAAGTGATATTAAAAAAAGTCTGAGGACATATTTTATCATTTTAATTATCTCAATATAATTATACCAAAATTATTATTTCACAATCTCGTAATATTAATTCGATATCATGAAGATTAATATGTGGAGATGAGAAGCACATTATTCGATACACTGTTGAAATAACAGACAGACAAATAAACGGAGATCGCATAATAGAAGGAAGACTAATAATTGCACCAACTGGCATACAAAGTTCTACATTACCAATTTACCGTTATTCCCTAACATTTTTATTTATTTATTTTAATCAACAATAATAATATATCAGTATTCCCCTAGTTAGATCCGACAAGATAAGTTATACGCAAATCTAAGACAATAATAATATATCAGTATGATTCCACAAGTTAGATTCGACAAGATAAGTTATACGCAAATCTAAAATAATAATAATATATCAGTATATCAGTATGATTCCACAAGTTAGATTCGACAAGATAAGTTATACGCAAATCTAACTTTTATAGCTATAATATACTTTGTCATTAAAACATATAACATGCCTATGTATTTGAGATAGAGTGATTATTTTCAATAAATGAAATAATGTATAATCATTCAAATATTTATAATTTATTTAATTTATCAATTTCAATTCCTTAATTACTTTATTAAACTTATTTTGCTCAAACACTATCACATAATATAGTCAGTGAGTCAATTGGTCACTTTTTGACAGAAGGGGGCCTAAGTTGGTCTGAAATCATTATCAAGTGCATATTTTGCAGTTTGCAGACACCCACAGATACTCTAATATATATTTTTTGTTATTACTATGATTGCTTTAAATTACGGGTATGAGTTAGAGCGTTTTATTTAGCATCATAAAGCCTAAGCTTCATGAATTTTTAAAATTTTACTATTAGTATTTTTTTTTTTGTCATTAGTACTACTTTCTATTTCAATCTTATTATTTACTATCCTCTTCGATTGAATTCATTTGATGTTTCAATCAAAAATAAATATTTTATTTTACCTGTGCTTATCAATTTTAAGCTTGGAATTCTTTAAAGGACTTTGAAGAAAGAGCCCTGGAAAAGAGCATTTTTATTATTATTCCAACCTCAATATAAAATAAAGGGAAAGTTGACACATATATCTCCGAACTATCATAAATGGTATGAAAATACCTTTCGTCATATTTTTGGAATATTAGTACTTCTGCCGTCCAAAAATTAGAGCATATATACCTTTATACTCCAATACAGAATTATTGTCCTTCTAAATTTTAGTTTTGTTTCGGCTGGAGAAAAAACAGAGGGCCCAAAGTAGGGAAGGGAGTGGTTAAGCAGAACATAGAGAGAGAGAGTGTGTGTGTCCAAAAAGCAAACAGAAAAGAAAAGATGAAAGAGAAGAGGGGTATTTATGGATGATGAAGAAAGATGATCCCACACTATCTCTTGTGGTAAATCCCACGCAAAGACACAACCTTTAAGCTTCCAAAGATACCATCTTTTCTTCACTATCTGTAAATTGTAATCTTGATTTTTCTTCTTTTGTGCTTCAGATATTTCTGTGTATGTTTATTAATGGTGGGTGGGTAATGTGTAATATCTGTATACCCAGCAATATTTAATTTGGTCTTCTTGGATCCACAAAAACATGTCTTGTTCTTTCACCTTCTCATAAAGTGCAAACATTTAAGGATAATAGAAGAGAAGTTGTTTTTGTTCAATGGGGTTATGATGGACTCTTTCTTCTTCCATTCCCTTGTTGTAAGTTCTTCCTTTATGTATGTATGTGTGTGTGTGAGAGAGAAAGAGATCTCTTTTTCACTATTGAGTTCTTGAGATTCAAATGTTTGTTGTTGTGAGCATTGTTTTCTTTTGATTGATTTCTTATGGGTATTCTCTTCTTGTTTCATTTTTTTTTTGTTTCTGTGTTTTTTTCTTTGGATTGGTTATTGAGGTGTAGCTGTTGTTGTTGTTGTTTATGTGTATTGCTTGCATGCAGTTTCTTAATGGTATTACCCATTAGGCTGCTTTCTCCTCGCCTTGTCGATATAGCGTATCTTACATGGCGCCTTTCATCAAGTAAAGGCTCGTGATAACGCTCTTGTGGAACTAGGCTCTTTTAGATGGTGCGAAAGAGTTCATCTTTACCGAGAAGATTGTCTCTTTTCATTGGCATTAAGCTCCAATGTAGTATATTTTCATGGGTTCTGTTGTACAAGTTTTTCTGAGAGAAAAAAGACAAATCTTTTTGTGGTTTAAATTCATCAGTTTCTGTTTTGTAGTGTGTGATTATTTCTCGTCTCATAAATTAGTTTTCTTTGTTTGGTTTTATTCTTACAGTTGCAAAAAAATAAATAAGTACTTATCTAAGGACAGAAGGAGAAAACAATGATTGAGTTCACAAGACTAGGTCAATAATGCATTGGTTCATCTGAGTTGTTCTGCTTGTTTACGTTAGCTGATTATTGAACTGTTTGGCCTGCTGAAAAAAATGCCTTCTTTCTTAATGGTGTCTTCACTTGACTACTGTAGGTTTATATATTCTTCCCTTTTATAGATTGAGAGTAAACAAAATTACATTGAGAATTAGCAATTTTGGCATGATATTGTATTTTGGGTTGCCTCTCTATATTAGGTCTTTAAGTGAAGCAGATCACAGAATATGTAGTGAGAAAGTTTACTTATTAAAGCAAGTGTTGCTTATCTGATCTTGAACTAAGATGGCTACTCAACCAACAGGAATTGTCTAGTTTAGGATCATACAGTGCTATTCACATGGAATTCTTAGGTTAATAGACTGAGATCTATGATATTAATCTTGAGAATTTGATGTTGTACAACAAAATAGTATGTTCCTTGTCATTTTGACAACAACATATGCTTGAGCTTCTTTATTGCTGGAATTTCTCACATTGTGTGTAGTTGGTATGAGATTGAACAGTGTGATCATTCTTTGTATGCTCTATAGATGAGAATCTGTCTTACCACTTGTTATTTCTTTTGCTTTATCTTTTACTTTTTTGTGGTTTTTTAAGCAGTGAAAGCATGGAACTACGGGACTTGGGTTGGGTTGCAATGTATAAGGTCCTAGCAACAGTTGACAGTCCATAAATTTGTCAAACTCAATAGGACAATTGATTTAAGATTTCATTTGTTGAGAGAGCATAATGTTTGTTACCGGCGACTATGATCTGAGTTTATCATTGAAGTATAAGGAACCTGTCAAAGCCGTTTTCAAGGAGACAATATTCGGGCATGATCATACATTCAAGACACAGGTACTTAATGATACCAACTAGTTCAATTTCGTACAGTTTAAGAATATTTTTGACATAATTAAAAT
>JAJOOR010008367.1:0-29033 GCA_036250505.1 Solanum acaule | reverse complement strand
GAACCATAAAAGTAACATTAGCAATGATGAATTAGGGCAATGAAGTTTTGAAATTGTGACTTTATATTAGTCACTTGATTGTAACTTTAAAACTTTATATTATAAACAAAAACGATTCAAAAAAAAAGAAAAAAAAGATGATGATACCTCTGAAGGAAATTTTGGCCCAGCATAAATGAGAGTTCAGGAACAGGATTAAATACAGGCCTAGACAACAGAAAAAAAAACATGCATTAGTTATTCGTAGAAATAATATTAATTGACACCTGAAGTTGTTCTAAATTTTAAAAAATACACTTTTTACACAATCTGCATTATCAATATACAATACTTTTTCAAAATGATTTATCAATAATTATCAACCGTGTGTTTATATGATTAAATAATTCAATGAGGTATATATATGGACAATAATTTTTCTTGATAGAAACTTTTAAACAAGAAATAAAATATCCACTAGTCACAACCACATGAGAATTGTAAATTAATTTATTTTTGTCTCTTGTTAATACACTTTAATTTTGTGCTTGATCTTACTACAAAAACAATTTTTGACAATACTTATTTTGACCGAGCAATATTTTGCACAATGAATCTACAAATTTCTAGTCAGCTAAATCTGTTCCTCACTTGTTGTTTTTACAAATGCCTGGAAATTAAATATAAAAAATATTAACATAATAGCAAAAGTGTGTACATGCGCGTGCGTTCGTGTGTTGTGTGCGTGCGTGTGAGCATCCGCGCGCGTGCGTGCGTGAATAAAAATAACTTACGAAAATTTTAATTCGACGACAGAAGGCATAAGAAAGGATCCACTTGTTGACCATTCCCAGCATAGTTTGGATCATATAAAATGCTGGGAATTGGTCTGCACCACCAATTTCACATTTCAACACATAAAAAATAAAACATAGTCTAAGCACCCATTAGCCACTCCCTCAAATTTTGGCACAAATTAATATGAAAATAATATGAGTACCCTGTACTTTGGTATTCTTACTATATTTTTGTATCTTTTTCTGATCCAGCTCCTATACAAGTCACCCTCTGTGAGCATTAGATCTACCTTGGCTGCTACAGACTCAGATCGTGGGGATCTTCTGACGTTTAGAGACTTGCTGCTTTCTCTCTTTTGTACTAACTTATGTTTTGTATTTTTCTTAGTCGGTTCTCGTGTAATTTTTAGTTTTTCTGTACTTAGTAGTTCCTGTATAGGTGACACCAGGTCCGGGGTTAAATCTGTTGTTAGTTTTTCTTCTTGGTCATTTTTTAGCCTTTTGTATAGTTTGTATCCTATGACATATTTATGATATGGCCCGCTCACTTTATTCTATTTCTATTTTTGGTGTTTTATATTATTTCTATCCAAATTGTTATATTCTGCATCTTGTGTTTAGGTTAGGCTTGCCTACTCGGGGATTATAGTAGGCACTATCATGATCCGATTTTGGATTGTGACATATCTAAATAGAATCACATTGTTGATACTGTGCAAGATATAGTTCTAAAATCACACTTGTAATTTTAGGTCTTTGTACATAAATATTTTTTAATTTATCAATTGTTAATCACAAAATACATAATACATTTTCAACATAATTTCTCAATAGTTACCAACTATGTGTTTGTATGAATTAAATAATTTAATGAAGTATAAATATGTACAATAATTAATTATGATAGAAGCTTTTAAACAAGAAATAACATATTCATAAATCATAACCACATGAAAATTGTGAAATTAATTTATTCTTGTCTCTTGATGTCACTTCCTTGTTTTGTGCTTGATGTCATTACAAAGATTTAGTAAAATTCCTATTATTAAGAGCCGGCGTCAATTCCTATTATCCAAATTAATAATTCTTGATAAGTGAGATCAATTTTGGGGAGGGGGGGGATGAATTTTAACCATATACCTATTATCCAAATTAATAATTCTTGATAAGTGAGATCAATTTGAGGGGGAGGGGGGAGTGAATTTTAACCATATAAAATATGATTTGTATCATTCCAAAGATTTAGTAAAATACTATCCTTTTTTAGTAGAATCACATTTATGATATTCGACAAGATATTATTCTGAAATCACGCTAGTAATTATAGTTCTTTGTACATAAATAATTTTTAATTTATCAATTGTTAAATACAAAATACAGAATATTTTTTTGAGCATAATTTATCAATAATTATCAACCATGTGTTTATATGATAAAATAATTCAATGAAGTATAAATATGTACAATAATTTATCATGATAGAAACTTTTAAACAAGAAATAAAATATCCACAAGTCACAACCACATGAGAATTGTAAATTAATTTATTTTTGTCTCTTGATAACACACTTTTAGTTTGTGCTTGATCTTATTACAAAAACAATTTTTTGAGACCAAGCAACATTTTGCACAATGAATCTTCAAATTTCTAGTCAGCTCAATCCGTTCCTCACTTTTTGTTTCTACAATTGCCTGGAAATTAAATATAAAAATATTAACATATTAGCAAAAGTGTGTGCGCGCACGTGCGTGCGTGTGTTGTGTGCGTGCGCATTCGCTCCCGTGCATGCGTGAATAAAATAGCTTATGAAAATTCAAATTTGACGCCAGAAGTCATAAGAGAGGATCCACTTGTTATAGTTTGAATTATATAAAATGTTGGAAATTAGTCTGCACCACCAATTTCACATTTCAATACATAAAAGAATAAAACAATTCTAAGGACCCATATATCCACTCTCTCAAATTTTGGCACAAATGAATAATAAAATAATATTATATAAAATGAAATAGAAAAAGTATATAAGTACGTTGAACGTGGAGCTCTTGTTGTGGAGGTACTTGGTGGAGCATTTGGATATTGAGGATTTGTCTCAATGACTATTCTCTACATTCATTTGATTAAATAAAACAAATAAATAGAAAATGTTACCACCCTTGAAAAATTACAAAAAGTTAATATTCCGTCGTTAGGGAAAAGCCAATTGAGAAAGAGTTGGGGTCAAAAAACTTTTCGTAGTAACTTGGAATTTCCAACCTAGTCCAGATTTGGACGAAATAAGAGTCAGTAAACTCTAGGGAAATCTAATAACAATTGGGTGATTTAATTATGATTTTGATTACATGAATGGATAGCTAAGACGTTAAGGAACCCGTACGACTGATGAGTCCACAAATTGGACTCATTTAGGGCTTTATTTTAATGGAAATAGTATCCTTGAATGCTTGTTTTATCTCAATACCTGATTAAAATGCTGAAGTTTCAGATATTTGAAGTTTTAGTTGAAGCATGGACACTTAGGCGCAAAACGGAGCAAATAGGGCTAAAAAGAAAAAGAAATGGAATCCTGTGAATTACCGAGTTTAACTTGGCGAGTCACCGAAACGACATGAACCGCCCTTCGTTCCAGTACGCGAAGCCTTGAAGGAAGTGGATCAAAAAGCGAAGAAAGGAGTAGTCAGCCAGTCACCGATCAGTTCCGAAAAGCAGTACTATACCGCCCAATGATCCAGAATGCGAGGATGCTAAAGGCAAGACACTGAAGGCGATGAGCTGGCCCAAAGGCGGATCGCCGAGTTCATCGGTGATCTCGACTAACGTCACCGAACAATCCTCCGCAGCACAATCTGTGAAAACTATAAATATTAGTTGGAATTGTAGTCTTAGGAGATTTTTGGGAATGGAACAATTATTATTATTATTTTCACTTTAGAACATACTTTAGCTAATATTTTTCTCTCAAGTTTGTAGAGGGTTTTGTGGAGACTTGAAGAAAGGAGTTCTTCTTCCCTAAGTTGGAAGTGGGTCTTCTTTATTCATTTTCTTTTGCTTAATTCAAGGTTTAATTTCTTATACCTAGTTGATTTCATTATCATGTTAGGTATAATTTCTTATTTCTTAAAGTGTGGATAAAAACCCCAATTCTTGGGGTGTGATTTAGCAAATATGGGTTGATATTCTTGTTGGGTCTTGCTTGCTGATAGGTTAGATGTATTTTAATGTTGATTTCACCTAGTTGGTGTGGTTTAATCTAAAGGGTTCGTAGTTGCAAATACAAAGTCACCCATTTGTTTTCGGCTTGCCCGAGAGGGAGGTCGCAAAACCAAAACCACTAGACTTATGGCCTAAGGAGTGGGTCGACATGAAGTTCAGCCCGAGAGGGTGAGCCTTAGTCCCATATTCTAGCACTCAGCTCGAGAGAGTGATTGGGGTAAGGTGTAGGCTGATCTTCATGCGGAAAATGGGTGTCTGAGAGGAACGCATTGGAAACGGGGTAAGTTGCCCGAGAGGGAACTTATTTCCATTTAAAGCTTAGCCTAGTCACTATTATTTTGCAAATGTCCTATCGAAAGCATGTATCCAACAATTTATCTCAACTTGTATTGCAGTCACATCCCTAGAACATTTCCTCATACTTGATTTTCTTGTTTATTTTGTTGTTTTAGTACTTGTTACAAAACCCCCTTTGATATTTGACACTTTTGTGTCACCCTCTTTAATTTACAATGTCTTTTATCGCAAATGTCTTCAACTATGACTAACTTGAATGAAATTCTAATTGGTTATTAATTCTCAAAACCTCTCCCTTGGGACATGACCTTAACCCTTGGTTGGGTTACTATATTATCGACCATCGTAGACACTCATACTGTAGGATAGCGTCGTTGGTCACGATAAGCATCAAAATGGCGCCGCTGCTGGGGAGTGTTGTTATTTGAGAATTTTTAGTTTAATAGAATTGTTATTCTTATTCATAGTTTACTAACTTAACTTTTAATTGTGTTTTAGTTATTGTGAAAACATTGCAGAAAGCATGAGTGTCAACGGTAGTAATGGGAGCCAAGTGGGCTATCAGGATGACATTAGAAATCTCCCTGATGTCCAAGAACCCAATCTCAACGATCCGCATCTCATGGGAGGTGTTGGAGCTATTCATCTACCCCCAACACAGGGAAACACAGGATTCCACATAACAAGCACCATGTTGCAACTTCTGCAACTAAAGTGGCTTTTCAACGGATTACCTCATGAGGACCCACACGAGGTGTAGCTGACCAACTCTCATCCAGAGGCTTAATGCAGCAACCATACACAGTGGCAACTCAACTCCTTGATGGTATGACAACCATCAACAGGGTGTGGTACACCCGCGAAGATCAAGTCTCACCGATCACATTTCAGCTATCTAAGAAGCAGGTTGAAAAAGACAATCAGAGAGATCAAACTATGGCCAAGATCATGACACAACTTGATATTCTATCCAAAAATGTCATGGGGGCTGGTACCCGTGGTGTCAATGTTGTGGGGGTCAGGTGTGCAAATCCTGAGGAGGCAAGTTTCAACGCCTTGCATAATGAAGAGGTAAACTTCCTAGCCAACCAAGGTGGTGGTTATCGATCAAATTACCCAAGGCATGGTATAAATCAAGGTTGGGATAGAGATGAAGGATCAAGAATGGAGAGACCGAAATCCTAATTGGAGAGATGGGGAGAAAGACAGATATATGCCTCCCCACGAACGCCAAAAGCCAAAGGACTCAGAGGGTAGTAGGTCTGAGGAAATGCCTTCGCGCATCCTCAACAGAGTTGAAGGGTCAGACAAACTGCTGAAAGGAATGAAAGATGATGTTTCACCCTCAGCCAGACCGTTACCTCCTATTTTGTTTCAATGAAGCAGTTGGAGATCCAAATGGGTCACATCTCGTCTCACCTAAATCTGAGACAGCAAGAGGGCTTGCCTAGTGACACTATGGTTAGCCCCAAGGGTGAGAGTTGAAGGTGGACTAACGTCTTGTCATGACATTAACTAAGGCATTGTTTATGAGGCAACCCAAAACCCTTTATTGCTTTGTTTTACTTTGAGAAAATAATGGTGTGTAGTTTTTACATGTTGAAGCAAGGGAGGAGAGTGAAATAATGTATGGAGGCAAACAACAAGTCTAGTTGGCGGATCACCGATGATATCGGTGAGCACGACTCTTTCCGTCGGGTGACTCAAGGCAATGTCAGTTGGGATTCTGTAAAACTTGGCGTTCAGTAGAAAATTAATGGTGAATCGCCAACTATGTCGGCGATTGCAATATAGACCATCGTTGAGGTCCTAACATGAGCTGCGAGTTCTATTACATTTGGGGAAGATACTAGACACTTGGCGCTTCGCTGTTTGAATGAGCGTACCCAATGTAAATCGTCGTATGGGCAGAAACTTGATGGTTTCTGCAGGCCATAGGTTTAAATATTCTGGTTCATTCATTTTCTCTCATTTCTTCATCCTACCAAACTCACACCTGCACTTTAGTTTTATATTTCTTGCAAGTCTAAATTATTGTAACTGTCAAATTGTGCGCAGATTTGGATCTCATTGCTACCTAGCACTTCATTAGCATCTGATTCGGCACTAAAGGTTGGTGATTCAAACCCTATTTTTAATTTAGTAAAATTGTACTCATTTGTATAGTGTTGATATTGTCAAGTCTTGAGTGAATGTCCGCATTGATTAACATCTTTGCGTAATTGGTAGAATCCAAATCAACTGTGCTCTAATTTGAATTAATTTACCGCGGGGGTGTGATACTATTGTGGGTTTTATTGTGAGTTTGTGCTATAGGGGCTTGAGTTTCTTTGACCAGGGTTGCAGGGTTGAGCCTAGAAATCGCGTAGAACATAGGCATGTTGAGTCAGTTGGTGAGCCGGTCTTAGCTCACCAAATCACTCGGCTATTCACCTAACTGCCCTTGTCCCCTTTCATTAAAAGCAAATTTGGGTTATTTAATCTGTAAAAAATCAGCCAAAAACCTGTTATCGCTGAATATTTTTGGCGACTCGTCGAGAGGCCATTTAATTCGCCCTTATTGCCTGCACCCTTAGTTCCTTTATGCACAGATTTCAATAACTAACCTAAGAACGTCACCAATTAGTGTGACAAGGTGATTATATGCGCACCATTCTCTTGCTCTGTTTAAATACTTTCTAACTTTTCCCAAAGCCTTTGTAGAAATGGGAAGACCAAAAGTTGCAGGAAGAGACATGCCACCCCGACATGTAAGAGCAAGGGATTTCAAAAGAAACGAAAAGATAGAAGACTGGCCAAAGAAAGAAGGGAGATTAAGAAAGTAAGTGCCAGTAGGAGAATTCCCATTGATCCCACCATTCATTCATGGGGCGCGGATTATACACAGCCACAGATTCCTTCTTGGCGGCCCATGACGTGGATAGAATGGTTGAAGCTAACATCGCTGCAGAATCTAGAACAAAGGAACACAATGAAACCCAGAATGACAACTCGGGGGCCATTGTCGAGTTTCAGGCTAATGCAGCAGGCAACAATGCTCTGACAGATGAAGCAAGCGTGTAGACAGGATTCCCCTTCACCTCTCTCTATCTTTACTTGTCTAAACTTTTGGATACTCCTACATGCATTTGAAGACAAACTTTTTTTTGTGGTGGGGTGAGGCCCACCTTTGTGTGTTATTTTGATATTTGGGCTGTCTATTTTAAATTGTGTTTTAATGCTGCTTTTTGTGGATGCTTGAGCATATGGATCCTGTTGTTTTACTTGCAAAATAATTTTGACCATTTCGAAAAAAAATTGCCACCTCTTGTATTGAAAGTGGCTGTTATTTTGCAAAAAATTAAGTCTCGGTTTTGAGCAATACCGATGACTTGAATAGTTCTCTCAATTGAAAAAACATGAATGCATGGCTACGACGAAACCAAATGAAGTTACATAGACAATATATGCACTCTTTGCATCTCATTGTGACTAGCCATTTATCGAATTGATTCTCTTGTGATGACTGTTACACACTAGAGAACGTGTCTAGTCTTGTTTGACTGAAGTATCGACACCTTGTGTGACTAGCTTACTTTGAACCTTGCATGAATAAACCTAGAATTGCCCCATTAGTCTGATTGATTTAGAAAGGTGTACTCTTGAGATGATCTTGACATATACCTCATTTTGTGGCCTACATGTGAGCGTGTGAAACTCTCTTGAACACCCTTTGAGCCTTACCTTTCTTTGGAAGAACCTTGATAAACCCTAGACCTTACTTGATCCACTACCTATAATCCTCTTGATTTGTGGTTTAGTGAATAGCCAACTTAGGACAAAAAGCCTAAGTTGGGGGTGTGGTGAAAAGGAAAAGGAGAAGTCAAGAAGTGCTATAAGAAGTCTTCCTTAACCCATAGTGTTGCAGAACAATGGAACCCTCCATAAAAAAAAATAAATTTGTGGAATAAAGTACAAAGGAAATTTGGGTTCCAATGCAATTCATGGAAGGTGAATAAAAAGGTGACTTAGAAGCACTAGAAAAAGAATTGATAAAGGAGAGGAAGGGAATGCCTTGAGAATGCCACAACTCACGAAGAAAAAGTCGCTAAGCCTAAATGACAATACCTTTGCACTCAGCCCCATTACAAGCCTTAGAAAGACCTTTTGGATCTTGAGTAAGCCGGATCAAAAGTCGATTGGAAAATAAGGGCAAACTTATGGGTGAAAATATGCATTGTGTTCCACTTTTTTAGCGTGAGCATTGTATCTTATTCATGACCTTAAATTGACTAATATATGTGTGTGAATATGGAATCATTCTTTGTGCGAGAGCATTTAGATACTTTTGTTGATCTTGAACTTGCACAAGTAGCAAGTAATGCGAGCATGAAAATCTTTGGTGATGGTGTGTCACAATTTGAATCTTTGAGTACACAATTGATCCTTGCATAAGTGAATTGAGTCTTGTTGTGTGCATTCATGATTTAATCTTGTGTAGCATTGTTTGAGGCACCCTTTTTAAACAGTTGAACTTGAGTTTGCTTGAGGACAAGCAAAAGTTTAAGTTGGGGTGTTCATGAGTCCACAAATTGGACTCATTTAGGGCTTTATTTTAATGGAAATAGTGTCCTTGAATGCTTGTTTTATCTCAATAACTGATTAAAATGTTAAACTTTCAGGTATTTGAAGTTTTAGTGGAAGCATGGACACTTAGGCGCAAAACGGAGCAAATAGGGCTGAAAAGAACAAGAAATGGAATCCTGCGGATTGCCGAGTTTAACTTGGTGAGTCGCCGAAACGACATGAACCGCCTTTCATTCCAGTACGTGAAGCCATGAAGAAAGTGGATCAAAAGGCGAGGAAAAGAGTAGTCGGCGAATCGATGATCAGTTCCGCAAAGCAGTACTGTACCGCCCAATGATAAAAAATGCGAGGATGCTAAAGGAAAGACACTGAAGGAGATGAGCTGACCAAAAGGCGGATCGCCGAGTTCATCGGCGATCTCGACTAATGTTGCCAAATAATCCTCCCCAGCACAATCTGTGAAACTTATAAATACTAGTTATTATTGTAGTCTTAGGAGATTTTTGGGAGTCGAACAATTATAATTATTATTTTCACTTTAGAACATACTTTAGCTGATATTTTTCTCTCAAGTTTGGAGAGGGATTTGTGGAGACTTGAAGAAAGGAGTTTTTCTTCCCTAAGTTGGAAGTAGGTCTTCTCTATTCATTTTCCTTTGCTTAATTCAAGGTTTAATTTCTTATACCTAGTTGATTTCATTATCATGTTAGGTATAATTTCTTATTTCTTAATATGTGGCTAAAAACCCCATTCTTGGGGTGTGATTTAGCAAATATGGGTTGATATTCTTGTTGGGTCATGCTTAATGATAGGATAGATGTATTTTAATGGTGATTTCACCTAGTGGTTGTGGTTTAATCAAAAGGGTTTGTAGTTGCAAATACAAAGTCACCCATGTGTTTTCGGCTTGCCCGAGATGGAGGTCACGAAACCAAAACCACTAGACTGATGGCCTAAGGAGTGGGTCGACATGAGGTTCATCCCGAGAGGGTGAGCCTTAGTCCTATATCCTAACACTCAGCTCGAGAGACTGAGTGGGGTAAGGCGTAGGCTGGTCTTCATGCGGCAAATGGGTGTCCGAGAGGAACACATTTGAAATGGGGTAAGTTGCCCGAGAGAGAACTTATTTCCATTTAAAGCTTAGCCTAGTCACTATTATTTTGCAAATGTCCTATAGAAAGCATGTACCCAACAATTTATCTCAACTTGTATTGCGGTCACATCCCAAAAACCTTTCCTTATACTTCATTTTCTTGTTTATTTTGCTGTTTTAGTACTTGTTACAAAACCCCCTTTAATATTTGACACTTTTGGGTGACCCCCTTTAATTTACAATTTCTTTTATCGCAAATGTCTTTAACTACGACTAACTTGAATGAAATTCTAATTGGTTATTATTTCTCAAAACCACTCCCTTGGGACACGACCCCAACCCTTGGTTGGGGTACTATATTATCGACGATCGTAGAGACTCATACCGTAGGATAGTGTCGTTGGTCACGATAAGCATCGACGACTTTATGGAATCGAATATGGGTGAGTAGAACTCCCAAAAATGATCTTAGCGTGAACGGGCTGTTTTTGAATGTCAAGGGTTCCAGGTGTGTTGTGAAATAGGGATTTGGAATTCAAATTCCGGGTTTTTTTTTTCCCGTGCATGCCACCGTAGCGGGATTGATGCCACTGTAGCAGGATGGGTCCCGCCGTAGCGGGACAGACGCCACTTAAATAGGGTAAAACCCCCCAAAAACTTATATTTTCTGCAAAAGTTCGTTCTTGAGAGCTAAGAAATGACCCCAGAGATTTTCTTAACAGTTTTCCACCATTCTTGAGGCTAAAGGTAAGGTTTTCACTCCCCGAGTCAATTTTTCAATCCGTAAAAATTAGATTCATGGGTAATTATCGATGGGGGATGGTTTTGATCTAGAAATTATGGTGGAAAAAGCTCTAATTTGAGATATTAGGATCATGGATTTGGTCTTGGGTTATTGGGTTTTTTATAATTCGGATAATTAGACCTTTGGTTATTGATCCTTGCGTATATTAATTGTTGTAGACCTACAACAAGCGGAAAGAATTCGGAAATGGAAGATTTAAGTGCCTTAGAGGATTCAAGCTTCGATTCGAGGTAAGTGATGGTTGTTATTTGATGTTGGTGTGATATATGTTTGTAATTGCTCATTGTAATGCATGTATGTATGAGAATGTTGCATTATTGATCACCCTAATTGTAAATGAGGATAATTGAGTAATTGTATGCCATGAATCACCTCTTGTTGTATGCTTGTGAGAATATACATTGTGATTGTGATTGTGGTTTGTTAAATGGATCGGGTGTTACGTTCCGACACACTAACTTGGATCAGTTGCCACGTTCCGGCATAAACATGGGATCGGTTGCCATGTTCTGTCATAAACATTGGATCGGCTGCCATGTTCCGGCATAAACATTGGAGCAGGTACTACGTACCTGTACACTAACAATTTGGGTATGGGTTCCATGAGAGGACCATTGAATTGGGTTTCGTGAAAAGACCATTGAATTGTGATGTGTATCTACTTGTGATGATTACGTTCATATCTAATGATGATTGATATTGGAAGACCGTATGTTGCTCTAAATTGATAACTAATGTTTATTATTGAGAATGTGGATGTTGCATTGATCCTAAAAAGATGACTAATATTGTATATGTTCAATATATGCCTGTTTAAAATGTTGTGGTTACTTGCATGTGTTTCACTTATTGGGATAGCCGCGTGATCCATTGTGTACTAATACTGCACTTTCTCTTTCTTTGTTGTGTACAGGGTATCATCAGGCGGCTGTTGAGCGTGATTGGATTTAACGGTGTGCCAGTTTTTTCAGGCTGCCATGGATTTCTCTTGTTTAAGTCCACTCTCTTCGGACTCAGACTATTTATATAAGGTGTTTTGTTTAGTTTCGGGGTTGTACCCCTTGTTCTTAGACTTGTCGTTAGTATAGTTTTGGTACAATTACTTTCAGTTTCTAGGGGTTGTTGTTCCGCATTAGTTGGGAGAGTTATTTAAACCTTTTGGAGTTTATGGGGACTCCGTATTAATTATATAGTTATTTAAACCTACTTTCGTAGCTTTAAATGTGTATTACTTTGGTTAAGCTGATTAGTTGGGCTTTAGTTTTGGTTCTCCCACCGGAGGGTTAGTGTTGGTGCCACTCACGATGGTCTGGGTCATGACAAAGTTGGTATCAAAGCCCTAGGTTCATTGATTTCATTGTACCAAAACGAGTCTAGTAGAGTCTTGCGGAATGGTATGATGACGTTTGTACTTTTCTTCGAGAGGCTATAGGACTTTAGGAAAAACTCACTTATTTCTACTCCTCCATGCTATGACTTGAATCCAATTGGTATCTAGGTGATACAAATTGGTACCTTTCATCCTTCACTCTATAGTCCAAACTAGAGCAACAAAAGTGGTAACACTATCACTAGCAAGAGAGGATATGTATAGACTACCGATAGTTGAATAGGGTCACCATTCCGAACAAGTATCCATTGCCTCTGATAGATGACCTTTTAGACCAATTGCAAGGTGCATCGGTTTTCTCTAAGATTGATTTAAGATCTGTTTACCATCCGTTAAAGATTGAGGCGGTTAAGAATTGGGTTCGACCAAGTTTTATGATTGACATTAGCAGTTTTATGGGGCTCGCTAACTACTATTACCGCTTGTGGTATAATTTGAGTCCAATTGGTATCTCAACAAAGTAAACTAGACGTCGTAGTCCCGACTGAAGGGACATAAAGTTAATTGGAACTGAGAAGGTTCTAATTGGTATCTGGTCTTAGAGGTCGTATAAGGCATAAATGATCAGTAATGGTCGTCTATGGAACAAACTAATTAAAGATCTGGACGTGTCTTGCGCTTGAGTAATAACTGCATGAGTGTGTGGGTGTACTCTGGGGATGTGTGGGTTATGGTGTTGAATTAATGAGAATGAGTTGGATTGTGTATCTTTGATTGACTTGGGGTAGACAATGATTATCCTAGTTTAGAGGATTATCCTAAATTGCTCAGCAAAGCTGAAAACCTTTGGGAGATTTAGAAAAGAGAAAAACCCCAGAAAAATTTATTGCCTGGGTATTGTTTCTGTCTGAGCCGTTGGGGAGGGATTTTTCCGCAAGAGCGAGGCCGCCATAGCGAAAATTCCCCGCTAGAGCGGGAGAGGGTGAGACAGAACCTCAGCACTGTCTCCTCTGTTTTTCCCAGGCCTCCTTATAGAACCCGAATCAAATCCGAACTAACCCCTTCGATCTAATTCAGTGTTCAACAATCAAATATAAGTTATAAAGTGTGTTAAAATTGTGGAGAACCTAGGCATATGAGGAGGAAATCAGCGAGGCCGTGGAGGCCGGGGAAATAGTAATGCAGGTAGAGGAGAAGTGTAGCCAGGCGAGGAGGTTGCCCGTCAAGATGATATGGCTCAGTTTTATGTCTTCCTAGCAAGATTGAGGATGAGGTGTCTGATGCAATGGTCACAGGTACTATGCTTGTTCGTGACCAAATGACTAATGTGTTGTTTGATCCGAGTTCCACTCATTCTTATGTGTCCATTATGTTTACCTTGAGATTTGATATGAATTGTGATGTACTTGATGCCACCATCCATGTTTCTACCCTAATTGAAGAGTCAGTAATAGTCACCCTTGTATATCATATTTGTCCTGTTGTGTTTATGGATTTTCAAACTTGGGTTGATTTGGTTAAGCTGGATATGACTGACTTGATATAATTTTAGGCATGACTTGGTTGTCCCCCTATTATGTTGTGCTTAATGGTAATGCTAAGTCAGTAACTCTAGAGATCTCGAGAAGGGAAAGATTAGAGTGGGAAGGGGGTACGAGCCTAAGTCATCTAAGGTCGTATCTTTCGTGCGTGGTAGGAAACTGGTGGGGCAGGGTTGTTTGGCGTAATTGGCTCATATTCGGGATGTTGAGGTTGAGTCTACCTTTATTAAGTCTATTCCTGTGGTGTCAGAATCTAGATAAGTGTTTCCTACTGATTTGCCTGGTATGCCTCCGGATAGAGATATAGATTTCTGCATTGACTTGGAAACTGACACTCGCCCCATCTCTATTCTTCCTTATCGCATGGCTCTGACAGAATTGAGTGATCTTAAAGCTCAAAATCCAAGAGATTCTTAATAAAGGTTTCATCATCCTAGTGATTCCCCGTGGGGTGTGATGTTTGCGTAATCAAGACACAACTTCCAATGCAAGTGTCTACGATCGTATAATAGTAAAGTAACCCAACCAAGGGTTGGGATCATTCCCACAGGGAGTGGGTTTGAGAATTAGTAGAAAAATAAATTTTAGTTCTAATTAGTCATAGTTAAAGATATTATCGAATACAAACATGTTCAATCTAAAGTGTGATGCAAGCGTCAATTATCAATGGGGGTTTGTCACAAGTATACAAAAACTGCAAAAATGCAAAGAGTACTATCAAGGAGATGGGGTTCTTGGGATGTGATAGGAATACAGGAAAAACTAAACTATTGGGTATATGCATATGACAATAAATCTGTTGAATATTTGTGACTAGGCTAGACTATAGTGGGGGTAAATTCTCTCTCGAACAACTTACCCCATATCAAATGGGTTCCTCTCAGACACTCACTTGCCGCATAAAGAATAGCCTCCGCCTTAGCCCACTCACTCTCTCGAGCTGAGTGTGTGGGAGAAGGACTAGGGTTCACTCTCTCGAGCTGAACCTCATGTCGACCCAATCCCACCGGCTATCAATTTAGTAGTCTTAGTTTTACGACATCTCTCTCGAGCAAGCCAAAAACACAAAGGTGAAATCGTATTTGCAACTACAATTTCATTAAGTTCCACCACAACTACTAAATGAAATCACATCTAGACAACAAATAAATCATCAACAAACAAGACCCAACAGATAATGTAACCCATATTCACGAAATCACACCCCAAGAATTGGGGTTTTAGCTTGATATGTAAAAGAGATAGAAATTTATACCAAAATGAGTTTGCATTCAAATGGGTATGAAGATTTAAGTCTTAAAACAAGCAAAGAGTGAAGAATCCAAGATACCCAAACCCAAAATATTGGAGTTGAAACCCATTGAACCTTCAAGTTATTCAAAACCCTCTCCAAACTTAGAACTTAAAAATAGAAGCAAAGTCTGAAAAATTACTGTTCAAAGCTAAATTTTCGATACAAAATAATAATTCTCAACGAGTATTTATAGTTTTCAAAAATTTGTGTTGCGAAGGATCACTTGGCGAAGTTAGTCGGAAATGCCAATCAACTCGGCGATTCGCACTTTGGTCTAGTTCATCGCCGTCTTGCGTTAGCCTTTATCATCGTCGTGTTTGGATCATTGGGCGACATAGTACAGCTTCGCAGAACTGCTCGGCGATACGCCGACTGCTTCTTTCACCGTTGATTTGATCCTTTCGTTCTGGGCTCAGCACACTGGAACAAAAGGCGAGGATAAGACCTTTTGGCGACTCGCCGAATGGGTTAGGCGATTCTTAGATCTTCTTTTCTTCGTTCTTTCAGCTACTTTTGTTCCTTTTTGCTAAGTAGTGTTCATGCTTTCCCTCAAACTTCAAATACCTGAAACTTAACGGTTCCCATCAGATATTGATACAAAATATGCATTAGAGGACACTAATTCTATCAAAATATAACCCTAAATGAGTCCAATTTGTTGACTCATCAACACCCCCAACTTAAACTTTTGTTTGTCCTCAAGCAAACTCAAGTTCAGCCATTCCAAAAGGGTGTCTAGAACAGTGCTACACAAGACTAAATCATGAATGCACACAACAAGACTCAATTTACTTCTGCAAAGATCAAATGTGCACTCAAAGATTCAAGTTGTGACTCACCAATATCAAAGAATCTCATGGTCACAATACTTGCTTCAAATGCAAGTTCAAGCTCAACCAAAGTGTTCAAATTCCCTCACACAAGGAATGATTCCATATTCACACAATGATTCACAGTTTAAAGCTTCGGAATAAGATGCAACGCTCACACTCATAAAGAAGATCACAATGCATAATTTCATCCATAAGTTTGCTCGTATTTTCCAATCAACATTTGTTTTAGTACACTCAAGATAAAAAAGGTCTTTTCCAGGCCTGTAATGGGGCTGAATGCAAAGGTATGGTCATTTAGGCTTAGTGACTTTCATCCTCATGAAATGTCGTACTCACAACACTTCCTTTCATTTTCCTTCATCATTCTCTTTAGTGCTCATAAGTCATCCTATTATTCACTTTCCATGGATTGTTTGGGAACCCATTTAATTTGTACTTTATTCCACAACTTTCTTTTTCCATTCATTTTATTTTTCTTTCTCTTTTCTATTTTTTTAATATGGAGGGGTTCCATTTTCTCAAAACCATGGGTAAGAGGAACTTTCTTGCAGTTCTTGATTTGCCTTTTCTTTTCACCACACCCACAACTTATGTTTTTGGCCTAAGTTGGCTATTCAACTAACCACAACTTCATGAGGATTATGCGTAATGGATAAAGAAAGGTTATGATTTCATCAAGTTTCTTCCAAAGAAAGGTAAGGCTCAAGGGGTGTTCAAAAGCGATTCACACACTCACAAGGTAGGTCACAAAAGAGGTATATGTCAAATTGGATCACACTCTTAGAATTTGCCTAAGATCATATCAAGAGATAGCATCACTTAGTTGACTGAACAAATGGGGCAAATTTTAGGATATATTATGCATGGTTCAAAGTAAGCTCATCACACTAGGCATTAACACTACAGTCAAACAAGACTCCACACTTTCGCAAGTATGCAATGATCATCACAAGAGACTCAATGCGATACTAGGCTAGTCATAATGAGATGCAAAGAGTTCACATATTGTCTATGCTACTTTACTTGGCCTTATCGTAGCCGCACATTCATGTTTGTTCGATTGAGAGCACTATTCAAATCATCGGTATTGATCAGAATCGAGACTTAAATTTTGCAAAAGAACCACCACATTCAACACACTAGAGGTGGCAAAAAAATTTCGGACAGGTCAAAATCATTGTTGCAATTGAAAATAAAAGGAGTCATAAGCTCAACCATCCACAGAAATAGTATATCAAACACAATAGCCCAAATATAAACAAAACACAAACATTAATAGCATACAAAGGTGGGCCTCATCCCACTGCAAATAAAAACATTTGTCCTCAAATGCAAATAACATAAAATTTGAAATGTAAAATAAAGAAAGACAAAGAACGAGTAAAGAGGTGATCCTGGCAAATCGATCGCTCCATCTACCTGGGCATCAGTGCCCGATGTGTAAGCCTGGATTTTGATAATGTCCCCCGGAGCTTCTTCAAAAGATTCAGCGGTAGCTGACTTACTAAGATTGTCCAAATCATTATCCGCCAAAAAGAAGTGGATAGCTGTGAAGAATCCACGTCTCCACGAGGGAATAGTGGGGTCTCGAGGATTTGTTCTCTTGTTGGCACTGGGCTTCTTGCCCTCATTATCGATTTTGGGAGGATTTGTTGTCTTTGTATTTTTTTTGAAATTTTTCGCTCTTGTTTGTTGGGGTGACATATATTTTCTGGCTACTTTTGGTCTAGCCATTTCTGCAAAGCTTTGAGAAAAAATTAGAATGTATTCAGACAAAGGGCAAGCAGGAAGTCTTTCGGTGAGGCGCCGAATGCGTTGGGCGACATCATGCTTCTCGCTGAAAGTTACATAATTCAACATCATATTTGGCATTAAATTAAAGGCGAGATGGGGATTTAAGGCGAACCGCCGAGTGATTCGGCCAGCTCGACCCTGCTCGCCAAATGACCCAACGTGCCTGCTTTTGACCCAACTTCCCGAATTCAATCCCACAACTCCCAAAAACAAAATTAAGGCATGCACAACACAAATTAGGCTTAGACCCCAGTGGCAATCATGCACAACCCACGATTTATTTTTCCAATTTAAAGTGCGATCTTTAGGAATTAACTATTTAACTAAGTATGGGAAAAATTTGTGAACCTAACAGGCAAACAAATATTCTAATCCTACCAGAGAGGCCCATCACACATTATCAAAGTAATGCCATTTCATTTGAGTAGAACTATCGAAGAGAGGAACGCGAGGTTTGATGTACCAACCTTTTATGCCGATAAAATGGATATTGAGATGTTAGGAAGTATTGTAATCCAACTCGTAGCACAATTTGATATTAAAAATACTCTAAAAATACAAGAAATGTAAGACTAGAGTGCAGGTGTGAGTTTGAAAAGATGAAAAAGTTAGGGCAAAGGAATGAATTTGAAACTTTTAAACATTTGGCCTGAAATACCGTCCAGTTTTTGCCCATTTGGTGACATTAGTCAGGATCGCCAAATCACTTCGGTGTTTCACCGAAAAGCCACTTGCCTCGCCAAATTTTACTGTACTTTCAAATGTTTTGGGACTCCAAATAGCGGTCTCTATCGGGATCGCCGACATGGTCTGTGGTTCGCCAATAAGTTCCTATGCTCGTCGAGTTTTACAGACTCCAATGCAAGTTGGTCTGGAGTCTAACGGCGGTCTAGTTTGGAGTCACCAAACCATTCAACAATTCGCTGATTGGACCTGTTGCTCGCCATTCTGCACTTTTCGTTCACTCTCCACACTTCCATTTTCACAATCAACACACCATTATTTTATCCAAGAAAAAGAAAGCAATAAATGGTTTTGGGTTGCCTCCCAAACAGCGCCTTAGTTAACATCGTGGCATGACGCAAGTCCACCTTCAAACCTCTTTTTTGGGGTTGGCCATAGTATCACTAGGTAAACCCCATTTCTATCTTGGATTTAGGTGAAACGATATCTGACCCATTTGGGTCTCTAACTTCTTGATTGATACTGAATAGAAGGTAACGGTTTGATCGACACATCCTCTTTCATCTCTTTCAAGATATTGGCAGACCTTTCAACTTTATTTAGGATACGAGAAAGCATATCCTCAGACCTACCACCCTCTGAATGCTTTGGCTTTTGGAGCTCATGGGGAGGCACATACTTGTCCTTCTCCCCATCCTTCCAATTAGGATTTTGGTCTCTGCATTCACGATCCTTCCATCCTTCATCTCTAGCCCAACCTTGGTTACCACCCTTCCTTGGGTAGTTCGAACAACAACCACCGCCTTGGTTGGCTAGGAAGTTCACTTCCTCATTATACAAGGCTTCAAATTTCGCCTCCTCAGGATTTGCACACCCGACCCCGACTATGTTGACACCATGGGCACCAGCCCCCATGACATTTTATCTTAAAATGTCAAGTTGTGTCATGATATTGCCCATGTTTTGGTATCTCTAATTATCTTTTTCCATTTGCTCCTTGGATAGCTTGAATGTGAGAGGGGTGACTTGGTCTTCACGGGTGTACCATGCCCTATTGATGGTCGTTATGCTATCTAAGAGTTGGGCTGCTACTGCATACAGATGTTGCATCAGGCCACCAAGTGAAAGTTGATCAGTGACACCTTTGTTTACCGAATCGAGGCTTTGGTAAAAGTATTGTAGCAAGACATTGTTGGAGAGACCATGAGTCGGGCATTCTAGCACCAACTTTTTAAATTGCAGCCAAGTCTCATGGATTGGCTCCCCCTCCAAATGCTTAAAGTTTTGGATACTATCCTGAAGAGTCATCAACTTCGAAGGAGGGATAAATCACACATTAAATGCAGTTACCATTTCCTCCAAAGAAGTGATGGATTCACGAGGCAACTCTGCCAGCCACTTGCACTCTTTTCCCATCAATGAGAAAGGGAATAGCCTTAACCGAACTAACTCCTGAGAGATATTTTTAAAAGAGAATGGTCCGCACACATCCACAAAGTTCCAAAGATGTTCATGAGGATCCACATGAGCCAATCCACTGAAAAGTCCCTTTAGTTGCAAGATTGCAACATAGTGCTCGTTATGTGAAATACTGCATTTCCTTTGGTTGGAGGTAAACGGATGGCCCCAATACCTCCCATGAGATGGGGGTCATTAATGTTGGGCTCTTCGACAGCGTTGAGATTTCCGATGTCGTCTTGGTGGCCCACCTGGCTACCGTTGCTACCGTTAACACTGATGCTTTCTGAAATATTCACACAAGCAAACAAAACTAAACTAAAAATTAAGCAAGTAAACTACAATTAAGAAGAACAAAAAATTTTCTTAACTAAGAATTCTCAAATAACACCACTCCCCGACAGCGGCGCCATTTTGATGTTTGCGTAATCAAGACACAATTTCCAATGCAAGTGTCTACGATCAGACAATAGTAAAGTAACCTAACCAAGGGTTGGGATCGTACCCATAGGGAGTGGTTTTGAGAATTAGTAGAAAAATAAAATGTAGTTCTAATTAGTCATAGTTAAAAACATTATCTAATACAAACATGTTCAATCTAAAGGGTGACATAAGCGTCAATTACCAATGGGGGTTTGTCACAAGTAAAGTAAAATAGCAAAAATGCAAAGAGTACTATCAAGGAGAAGGGGTTCTTGGGATGTGATAGGAATACGAGAAAAACTAAACTATTGGGTACATGCTTTTTATAATAATTTTTTTGAATATTTGTGACTAGACTATACTATAGTGGGGGTAAATTCAATCTCGAGCAACTTACCCCGAATCAAATGGGTTCCTCTCGAACACCTACTTGCCGCATGAAGAATAGCCTCCGCCTTAGCCCACTCACTCTCTCGAGCTGAGTGTGTGGGAGAAGGACTAGGGTTCACTCTCTCGAGTTGAACCTCATGTCAACCCAATCCCTCCGGCCATCGATTTAGTATAGTAGTCTTAGTTTTATGACCTCTCTCTAGAGCAAGGCAAAAACACAAAGGTGAAATTGTATTTGGAACTACAATTTCATTAAGTTCCACCACAACTACTAAACGAAATCACATCTAAACAATAAATAAATCATCCACAAACAAGACCCAACAGATAATCTAACCCATATTCAGAAAATCACACCCTAAGAATTGGGGTTTTAGCTAGACATGTAAAAGAGATAGAAATTTATACTAAAATGAGTTTGCATTCAAATGGGTTTGAAGATTTAAGTCTTAAAACAAGAAAAGAGTGAAGAATCAAAGAGACCCTAACCCAAAATCTTGCAGTTGAAACCCTTTGAACCTTCAAGTTCTTCAACACCCTCTCCAAACTTAGAACTCAAAAATAGAAGCAAAGTCTGAAAAATTACTGTTCAAAGTTAAAATTACGATATAAAATATTAATTCTCAACGAGTATTTATAGTTTTCACAAATTTATGCAGCGAAGGATCACTCGGCGAAGTTAGTAGGAATCGCCGATCAATTTGGCGATCCGCCCTTTGGTCTAGGTCAATGCCGTCTTGCGTTAGCCTTCAACATTATCGTGTTTGGATCATTGGGTGACATAGTACAACTTCGTGGAAATGCTCGGCGTTACGTCGACTGCTCATTTTCACCGCCGATTTGATCCTTTTCTTCAGGGCTCAGCACACTGGAACAAAAGACGAGGATAAGAACTTTTGGCGACACGCCGAATGGGTTCAGCGATTCTTAGATCTTCATTTCTTCGTTATTTCAGCTACTTTGGTTCCTTTTTGCTAAGTAGTGTCCATGCTTTCCCTCAAAACTTCAAATACCTGAAACTTAAGGGTTTTCATCAAATATTGAGACAAAATATGCATTTGAGGACACTAATTCTATCAAAATTTGATGTTTGTGCGTAATCAAGACACAACTTCCAATGCAAGTGTCTACGATCGTACAATAGTAAAGAAACCCAACGAAGGGTTGGGGTCGAGTCCCAAGGGAGTGGGTTGAGAATTAATAGAAAAATAAAATTAAGTTCTAATTAGTCATAGCTAAAAACATTTTCGAATATAAATATGTTACATCTAAGGGGTGACACAAAAGTGCCAATTAACGATGGGGTTTTGTCACAAGTAAGTAAAAACAACAAAAATGCAAAGAATACTGATCAAGGAGATGGGGTTCTTGGGATGTGATAGGAATACGGGAAAAACTAAACTATTTGGTACATGCTTTGGACAATATATCTGTTGAATATTTGTGACTAGGCTAGAGTATTGTGGGGGTAAATTCTCTCTCGAGCAACTTACCCCGAATCAAATGGTTCGGACACCCACTTACCGCATGAAGAACAACCTCCACCTTAGCCCACTCTCTCTCTGGAGCTGAGTGTGTGGGAGAAGGACTAGGTTTCACTCTCTCGATCTGAACCTCATGTCGACCCACTCCCACCAGTCATCAATTTAATAGTCTTAGTTTTACGACCTCTCTCTCGAGCAAGCCGAAAACACAAATGTGAAATCATATTTGCAAATACAATTTCATTAAGTTCCACCATAACTACTAAACGATATCACATCTAAACACCAAATAAATCTTCAACAAGCAAGACCCAACAAATAATCTAACCCATATTCCCGAAATCACACCCCAAGAATTGGGGTTTTTAGCTAGACATGTAAAAGAGATAGAAATTTATACCAAAATAAGCTTGCATTCAAATGGGTAGGAATATTTAAGTATCAAAACAAGTCAAGAGTGAAGAATCTACAAGACCCAAGTCCAATTTCTTGGAGTTGAAACCCTTTTGAGCCTTCAAGTTCTTCAAAACCCTCTCCAAACTTAGAACTTAAAAATAGAAGAAGAGTCTAAAAAATTATTGCTCACAGCTACCAATTCGATATAAAATAATAATTTTCAATGAGTATTTATAGTTTTCAAAAATATGTGCTGCGAAGGATCACCTGGCGAAGTTAGTCGGAATCGCCGATCAACTCAGCGATCCGCCATTTGGTCTAGTTCATCGCCGTCTTATGTTAGCCTTCAACATCGTCGTGTTTGGATCATTTTGCGACATAGTAAAGCTTCACGGAACTACTCGGTGATACGCCGACTACTCTTTCTCATCACCAATTTCATCCTTTACTTGAGTCTATTATCAGTTCAATTAACATCTAAAACACCGACGAAAGCTATTGAAAGAGAGCTGGATGTAGTTACCCGTAGTGGAAAGGTGGCAATAGGGAATGTGATGGAAGATGAAGATCCTCAAAAGCATGAAGAGAGCCAAGGTATAGAGGAACAATAATTACCTATTCGACAAAACCTTGTCAAAGAACCACAGGAGGAAGCCGAGCAACAAGTTCAAGTTCCAAAAGTCATGCACCCTTTACCCAAAATACCCCCACCTTTTCCCCAACTCTTGAAAAAGAAGAATGAAGACGAGAAGTTCTTGTCAGGTCAGTGTTCAAGAAATTATCCATTAACCTCCCTCTAGTGGAAGCATTGTTGGAAATATCGGGATACGCCAAATTCATGAAATAGCTAGTTACAAAGAAAATGATCTTGGACTATGAAATTATTGAAGTACCCCATAGTTGCAGCGATTTTGACAAAAGAGCTAATCACTAAGAGAGAAGATCATGGGGCATTCACCATCCTGTGCACCATTTGTATGCTCCAATTTGCTTAAGCTTTGTGCTATTTAGGAGCAAGCATCAACTTGATGCCATATGCAATCTACAAGCAACTTGGTTTGGGTGAACCAAAGGCAACAACAATGAGACTCCTTATGGCAGATCGATCAATCAAGCACCCAGTGGGGATACTCTATGACATCTTGGTAAAAGTAGATTGGTTCATCTTTCCAGCTGATTTTGTGATTTTAGATTGTGAGATCGATGCTGAAATCCCCATTATTTTAGGAAGACCCTTCTTAGCAACCAGTAGGGCATTGGTGGATGTCGAAAGTGGGAAATTGAAGTTTCGGTTAAACAATGATGAAGTAACCTTCAATATTTGCAAATCCATGAAACGGCCAAGCGATATCCATATGGTGTCAACTGAGGATGTTATAGATTAAGCGGTGGAAAGTGTGGGCCATTTGATGCGAAAGAATGAACCCCTTGAATCTGTGCTTGCTAATTATGATGAATCCGAAGTTCAGGGCTATGATGAAGTGGTAGCTGCCTTATCGAGATTAGGAGTTTATGAAAGGAATTCAATCAAGTTGGATATTGACCTTAAAAATAGGGATAGTCCTCCTGCGAAGCCATCAACTGAGGAACCGCCAAATCTGGAGTTAAAAGCACTACCATCTCATCTCAAATATGTCTTCTTGGGAGCTAATAATACTTGACCCATGATTATCGCAGCAGACTTGCTTAAAAGGTAGGTGAACTTGCTCATTGAAATACTGTAAAAGCATTTAAAAGCTATAGGATGGACCATAGCTGATATAGTGGGCATTCCTCGTGGCTTTTGTACTCACAAGATTCGGCTTGATAATGAATGTAAACCTAGCGTGGAACATCAACGGAGATTAAACCCACCAATGCAAGAGGTAGTGATAAAGGAGATTATCAAGTGGTTAGACGCGGGAGTAATCTACCCGATTGCAGATAGTAAATGGGTAAGCCTAGTACAATGTGTACCAAAAAAAGGGAGGTATCACTGTAGTCCCAAATGCAAAGGGGAGAGTCGTGCCAACTAGACGAGTGACTAGGTGGAGAGTATGCATGGATTATCGAAAGCTTAACTCATGGACCGAAAAGGACCACTTCACAATGCTTTTTATGGACCAGATGATTGACCGATTATCGGAAAGTGGGTGGTACTATTTTTTAGATGGGTATTCCGGTTACAATCAAATCTTTATTGCGCCGGAAAACCAAGAGAAAACCACTTTTATTTGCCCTTATGGAACATTTGCATTCAAAAGGATGTCGTTCGGGTTATGTAATGCCCCAACAACATTTCAGCGTTGCATGTTGTCTATTTTTGCGGATATGGTCGAAGACTCTATGGAGGTATTCATGGACGACTTCTCAGTCGTAGGGGATACGTTTGAGGAATGCTAGACACACTTAGGGCAGGTGCTCCAAAGATGCGTGGATACGAATCTAGTTCTGAATTGGGAGAAATATCACTTTATAGTGATGGAAGGTATTTTTCTTGACCACAAGGTGTCGCAAAAGGGCCTGGAACTTGACAAGGTGAAAATCGAGGTCATTGAGAAATTACCCCCGCTGATTTCAGTGAAGGGTGTTTGTAGCTTCTTGGGGCATGCAGGGTTCTACCGAAGATTCATTAAAGACTTCTCAAAGATTGCACACCCATTATGCAAACTCTTAGAGAAGGAAGTGAAAATCTATTTTGATAGTGCTTGTATGGCTGCATTTTAGTTTTTGAAAGAGAAACTAGTATCCACCCCGATTATCATCAGCCCTAATTGGTCCAAATCTTTTAAAGTAATGTGTGATACTAGAGGTATGGCATTGGGGGTCGTGTTGGGGTAAAATCGTAACAAACTTTTTCACCCAATTTATTACGCAAGAAGGACCCTGAATAGTGCCCAACTCAATTATACGATCACTAAACAAGAGTTGCTTGCGGTAGATTATGCATTTGAAAAGTTTCGGCCATACTTGCTAGGCACCAAGGTAATCGTACGTACTGATCATGCTGTACTTCGTTACTTGATGGCAAAGAAAAATGCAAAACCAAGATTGATAAGGTGGGTGCTACTATTACAAGAATTTGATTTTGAGGTAAAGGATCGAAAAGGATGTGAAAATCAAGTTGCTGATCACTTATCAAGATTGGAAGTAAGGGAAAATTCTACACATGAGGTCGACATAAACGACTCATTCTCCAATGAACAGGTGTTTGCAATATCTCTCAAATATGCGCCATGATATTTAGATTTTGCAAATTACATTGTGTGTGGGTTTATTTCGGATGAGTTGACCTTTTACCAACAGAAGAGGTTCATGTTCGATGTTAAAAAGTACTTTTGGGATGAACCATACTTGTTTTGAGAGTATGCTGACCATGTCATTAGAAAGTGTGTTCCGGAAGAAGAAGCGGTCAAAATTCTCTATGTTTGTCATACCTCTCCAGTGGAAGGTTACCATAGTGGTATTCGCACCACCGCTAAAGTACTCCAAAGTGGATATTACTGACCATCCCTCTACAAAGATGCACATGAATTTGCGAAGAAATGCTCTCAATCTCAGCAGGAAGACGGAGTGTCTAGAAGACACGAATTACCTCTCACTCATCTTTTAGAGGTCGAGTTATTCGATGTATGGGGGATCAATTTCATGGGCCCATTTGTGAGCTCATTTGGAAATAAATATATCTTGGTGGCTGTAGATTATGTTTCCAAATGGGTGGAAGCTATTGCACTTCCAAACAACGAAGGAAAAAGTGTTGTCCAATTTTTGAAATGTTACATCTTTGCAAGATTTGGCACTCCTAGGGCAATTATTAGTGATGGGGGATCCCACTTTTGCAATAAATGGTTCTCAATGGCACTGAGCAAATATGGGGTAAAGCACAAAGTAGCAACTCCCTATCATCCTCAAACAAGTGGCCAGGTCGAGGTATCAAATTGGGAGATCAAAAGCATCCTCGCAAAGACAGTTAATGCCAATAGAACTGATTGGTATAGGAAACTCGATGATGCACTTTAGGCATATAAGACTGCTTACAGAACACAATTGGTATGTCCCCATATCAGTTGGTTTTTGGTAAGGCCTGTCATTTGCCCGTCGAGTTGGAACACAAAGCGTTGTGGGCATTGAAAGCCTTAAATTTGGACTGGTCAAAAACTTCAAAGGGAAGAGTAGAGTAGTTGAACGAACTAGATGAATTTAGACTCAGATCTTATGAAAGTTCAGCCATTTACAAAGAAAAGATGAAGAAATGGCATGATGCTTGAATACTCAATCGGGACTTCAATGTGGGAGATTGGGTGTTGCTGTACAGCTCTCGACTTAGACTCTTTCCCAAAAAACTCAAATCCAAATGGTCTGGACCTTTTAGAGTAACGCGGGTGTTCACCAATGGTGCCATAGAAGTTGAAGATCAAGAAGGACCTTCATTTAAAGTGAATGGTCAACGTCTTAAATTATATCTTGGTCAATGTCAAGATATTTCTTTGGTTGAAGTGGTGTATCTGGAGGATGCTTGAAGGAACTTCCATGTCATGCCACAACGTTAAATAAGGTGTTGTTTGGGAGGCAACACAAAAACCCGCTTTGCTTTTATGTTCTGGTAAAATAATGGTGTGTTGTTTGTATAGGTTGAAGTGTGGAAGGTGTTTGAAAAATACAGGGTGTCGGGCAATAATTCCAGCTAGCGAATCGTTGAGGAGTTCGACGACCCCGAACTAGACCACCGTTAGACTCAAGACCATCTTGCATTGGAGTCTGTAAAACTCGGCGAGCACAAGAAATAATTAGCGAACCGCCAACCATGTCGGCAATCCTGATAGAAACCGTTGTTTGGACTCCCTAAACAACTAGAGGTACTGTAAAATTCGGTGAGGCAAGTAGCTACTCGGCGAAATGCCGAAGTGATTGGCGATCCTGACTAATGTCGCCGAATGGGCGAAAACTGGATGGTTTTCAAGGCCAAAGGTTTAAAAGATTCAAATTCATTCCCTTGCTCTCACTTTTTCATCTTTCCAAACTCACACCTGCACTCTAGTTTTACATTTCTTGCATTTTTGGAGTATTTTTAGTATCGAATTGTGCTACAAGTTGGATTACATTGCTTCCTAGCATTTCAATATCAATTTGATCGGCATAAAAGGTTGGTATTTGAAACTCCATGTTCCTTTCCTCAAAAGTTGTGCCCAAATATGATGACATTACTTTGATAATGGGTGTTGGTCCTCTATGGTAGGATTAGAATATTTGTTTACCTGTTAGGTTTGCAAATTTTACCCGTACTAAGTTAAATAGTTAGTTCCTGAAGATTATGCTTTACATTGGATGAAAAATCGTGGGTTGTGCATGATTTTCACTGGGTCTAAGCCTAATTTGAGTTGTGCATGCCTTAATTTTATTTCTGGGGGTTGCGGGGTTGAATTCTGGAAGTTGGGTCAAAGACAAGCACGTTGGGTCATTTGGCGATCTGGGTCGAGCTCGCCGAACCACTCAGTAGCTCACCTACACTTCCCATCTAGCCTTTAATTTAAAACCAAATATGTGTTGAATTCTGTAACTTTCGGCGACAAGCATGATGTCGCCGAACGCATTAGGTGCCTAACCAAAAGACTTCATGTTCGCCCTTTGTCTGCACCCTTGTATTCTCTATGAACTGCACTCGACGAACCGCCTAAGTAGTTGCACGTTTTGTCAACTAGTTCGGCGAAGTGATTATGAAATTGAACTGCCTTGTTTTTGTCTGAATACGTTCTAACTTTATCATGAAGATTTGCATAAATGTTTAGACCAAAAGTAGGTGGAAGGGATATGCCACCCCGACAAACAAGAGCGAAAAATTTCAGGGAAAATTCAAAGGCAACAAATCCTCCCAAAATGGATAATGAGGGCAAGAAGCCCAGTGCCAGCAAGAGAACAAATCCTCGAGACCCCACTATTCCCTCGTGGAGACGTGGATTCTACACAACTATCCACTCCTTTTTGGCGGCTCATGATTTGGACAATCTTAGTAAGTCAGCTGCCGCTGAATATTCTAAAGAAGCTTCGGGGGCCATTATGAAATTCCAGGCTGACACATCGGGCATTGATGCCCTGACAGATGGAGAGACTGCATAGACAGGACTTTTCTTTACCTCTCTCTTTGTCTTACTTGCTTTTATTTTTGGATACTGTTATTTTCATTTGATGACAAATGTCTTTATTTGTGGTAGGGTGAGGCCCACCTTTGTGTGCTATTGATGTTCATGTTGTGTTTGTATTTGGGCTTTTCTGTTTAAAAATTGTGTTTGATATACTGTTTATGTGGATGTTTGAGCTTATGGCTCCTTTTATCTTAAAATTATAAAATGATTTTGACCCGTCCAGAATGAAAATTTTTGCCACCTCTCGTGAGTTGAATGTGGCTGTTCTTTTTCAAAATTAAGTCTTGGTTCCAACCAATATCAATGACTTGAATAGTGCTCTCAATCGAACAAACATGAATGTACGGCTACAACAAGACCAAATAAAGTTGCATAGACAATATGTGAACTCTTTGCATCTCGTTATGACTAGCCTAGTATCGAATTGAGTCTATTGTAATGATCATTGCACACTAGCGAAAGTGTGGAGTCTTGTTTGACTGTAGTGTCAATGCCTAGTGTGATGAGCTTACTTTGAACCATGCATGATAGATCCT
>JAJOOR010008366.1:0-17893 GCA_036250505.1 Solanum acaule | reverse complement strand
ATAAAGAGAACCCTAGGCCCGCCTACGTGGCACCACCACAAACCAGGATTCTCTTTTAATTTATTTATTTCCAAAGCTAGCGTTCTCCTTTCATGAAAAGTTGTGACTTTTATAAAGAGCTACAACTTTTATGAAAAGTTATGACTTTTATTGTCACGCCCCGAGCCTACACCCCGGACGTAGCTGGCACTCGAGAATCATTACTGGCCCCAAGCGAACCCTTGGCATGTCTCACTACTTAGCGGAAGACTTTACTTATGATAAATATACTTAAAAGTAAATTGAACTGCTCAATAGATAACTTAGAATGTATTAAATAACACTCGACTTAGCCAAAGTGGCAACTCAAAGTTCAACATAAGCCAATAATAAGGTAATGACAAATAGACTAACTAACTGTCTATGAAACCTCTAGTAACTGAGATGGATGTCAGGACAAGACCCACGACATCCCAATGAACTAAAATACTGAAAAGCAATAAAAGGGGATCCTCCGAAAGCAAGGAGGCTCACCAACAAACTCTGAATGCTTAAATGGATCAACTAGGTGCTGGATACTAATCCTGATTACCTGTATCTGCATCATAAAACGATGCATGCCAAATGACATCAGTACATTGAATGTATGAGCATGCGAGGGAAAAAGTAAGCACGACATAAGCTTGAAATGAATCTGAAGAGAACACTTACCTTAGCTTTACTCAACTCATGGATACTCAACTCAAATGCAAGATAAAACAATAGTAAATATGCAATTTATATAAAGCATTTAAATAGTAATAACAACTCAATTTACTCATAAAATAAAGTAATATAATTCTGTGGGAGTTTCTCTAACCGACAACCATCACTATGAGCTAATGTGATGATACAACGTCTCGCCCACACTTCCAGATCTATCCTATAACTTGCCGGGATATAGTACGCCTCAACTAAGTGGATCCACTAGTCTATACTAAAAAACATTAAAGTGTCATCTAAAAAGTATGACCCTTTCTACCCACAATATCTACATGGTTATGGAGACTTGAGTTATTATGAACTCGTCCCCATATCGGTGCTCAATACTACTCCCAAAATATATTCAGCTCATATGTTTTAAGACAAAGCTCTTTCTGTGATTTGAGGTAATTACTCAAAAACTAGCTCAAAGGCTCTCTTGAAAATCGGTGTTTCCTTTATTGTTTAAATGTGAAAACATTTTACTCTTTGAGAATACATAGTCCCCATATACTCTTTTTGAAGAAATGAACTTCAATCTTTACTCTTTACTTAACTTAAAACTCAAGTCTTAAAAAAGAATGACACATTTCTATATTAAGTAACAATTTAACTATAAAATGTTTATTTTACCCTTAATGAAATGATTTACAGCCACACAAATTTCTGTTATTCATTTTGGACCATAAGTTTTAAAAGTCTTCCTTTCTTTCTTAAATTCCGTGCCGAATCAAACTACCTCACATAAAGTGGGACAGAGGAAGTAAAACATTTGTGAAAGACTTTTGAAAGACTCTATGAACTCCTCTTGACTTGACTCTTAACTTTCCTTGAATTGAATTATGGATTCAAGACTCATGATCTCATGATCTCATATTATGGATGATTTCATGTTGTTTAGACATACCTTAGAGTGTAGAAATCCATTAGAAAACTTAGGTACGTTGCAAGGGAACTCAAACGAAAAGAAGTGGGAAAGGGTAGAGGGCGTGGTGTCCTTGGCGTTCTGAGTGGCGCGGGATGCCAGAGCTCAAACTTCAGAGCCAGGGTTGGGGCGCACTAAATGGCGCGGTTCCCCAGAGCCCATCCTACAGAGAGACTGATATGGGGTGCTCTGAGTGGCGCGGCTCCCCACCCTTTTCCCCAGTTTTTTTGACGAATTCTCTTGGTCATTTTTCAACTCTAAACCCTCTAGATTCAATTGGTTCTTTTCCCAAACACTTAGATTCGACTACATAACCAAAATATGCAAGAATCTACTTAAAACAACATCAAATTTCATGAATTTAGATCAATAACTTCTCAACAACTTCAACAATCAAGAACCCAATAGAAACTTCAACAAAATCCATCAAGAACTCAATTTCCATACCATCAAGAGCGTAAATTTGCTGAAAGAAATCATGATTGGCGCATGTGTGAACGAACTCAATGCTATGTGATCTCACATACCTCGTAGGGATTAACCCTTGGCGAAATCCACAAGCAATTCTCTAAGAACTTGACGATTCCTAGCTTTTTCTCCTCTTTTCTTCTCTTCTCTCAAAACCCTAACTCTATTTTGTGAAGCGTAAACTGAATCAAATCAGTTTAGCCCTAATTAATTCACTAAAAATGAATTAAACCAATTGGGTATGAAAAAGACCAAAATTCCCTTTCAAAATCCGATTTTGACTTTCTTTATCTCGACAACGCAACTTCAAATGGGCATATCTCCCTCATACGAACTCGAAATTGAGAAAACTTGGTGCCGTTGGAAAGATAATTCAAAGATATTTCCTATGGTATCTTGTAGCACACCTAAATCATCATGAGCTAGGAGTTATGGTTGTTTTAAGTTGACTCAAAACTCGTACTTAACTTAACTTTGTTAAACTTTCCAAATTTGATTATTTCCAAAAAATAAGGCTTCTTTCTAATTCTAATTCTTTCTATTTCTTTCAAATAACGAGGTGTTACATTTATGAAAGGTTGTGACCTTTTCGAAGGGTTGTAACTTTTCGAAAGAGTTGTGACCTTTCCGATAAGGCACAATAAACATTTGTTCACACTATCCTTTGTTGTCTATAAATAGTGAGATTTCTTCTCATTTTAAAGCAACGAAAAATCTGAACTTCTTCTTATGCAAAATTAAATATTCGTGTACTTTGCTCTTGTTGAGTGTCTCACTGACACCATTGTTTTTGTATCAATACACTGGTGAATATAATTGTTCCATCCTGAGAGGATTTATTCCTTTAAACCACGGGTACTAGAGGAAAATAATTTTCTTAAGAGGATCTATTTTCGTGATGCAGGATCGAGCACCAGTCATCAGCGCTGCCATTCGAGCCAGTAGCAGCCAACATCCGGAGGCGAGGGTGAGCACAACATCCTAATCATCATCGTCTCCTTCTGTACATATATTATGTGACTCGTCTTTGGTACTTGAGACAGGTCCTTTGTTGTTGCGTATGTTTTTGTATGTTGGTCCACTTTTGGGACTTGTACTCTTAGTATGACTCTGTACTTGTGACTTTCAGGTTTTTAGAGGGATTCAATTCTTATGTATGTATTCTTTTGGGTTGCTTTATTCCTTTTTTGTTGTTATTGTTTCTGTCCTTTTACCCACTACTAGCTGTTCTAGGTTTCGGGTTGGCTTACCTACTGGTGGGATACAGTAGGTGCCATTACGGCTCGAGGAATCAGGTCGTGACAACTGTACATTTCGTGGGCTCGATTTTTCCTTTCTGTTTCATTCTATTGTTACAGATCCTGATATGTTTTTTTACAACCATTAATTTATGCTTATGATATTAATTGTTGTTTTTGAGTACATGTTTTAAACTTAGTCGTTTATGTTTCTACAAAGTTATTGTTATAAGTATTTGTTAGTGTAGATAAAATAATTCACATTAATTGAGTATTCACACAAGTTTTCTCTACTGAAATTATTGAAGTATAATAAAAAATTCCTTAAAGATCTATACTACCATCTCTTGAAGACAAAATTCAAATTTGGTATGCCATTGTAAGGACATAAAGACCTTAAAAACTTTATCGCACCTTGATGTGTGACAAAAATTAATAAACTTTTGACATGGGTTCAAAGATGTGCCGCCTATAGAGGAATATAACTGGACTGGAGCCTCTTTGAATCCCATAGACATAGATAACTACACAATAAATTCATTGGTCATTTTCAATATGAAGTATGGACAGGTTATCAAGTTTACTGCAAGTTGTAAAAACTTTTCTTGAAGTAATAAATGTGTTTCTTGACACTGTGATTGGAATAGAAGTGTAGTTTCAAATTGAACTCCCTCACTTTGGTATGTTGATTATAAAAAAACACCCAAACAAACTGAATAATTTTGTGCAATATTTTTCTCTTTCAAGTATATATAATAAGTTTAATTCTTGTCCAATATAATACATTCTCCCTTTAGTTTTTCATTTTAATAATTACTTATGATACATTTAATTGAGGAACTTTAAAATGATATATGTAAAGCAAAAGGTAGAGCTGGACTTTCTACATGTTAGAATTAGAATATTTGTTCACTTTTTTCAGCATTTTAAATTTTTTTTATCCCTTCACCAACGATTATTTATTCAATAGAAAATTTAATATCTCAAGTTGATGTTCATTTGATTCCCCAAAAATATCAAATAGTTATATTTCCTGGAAGCAAAAGAATAAATTATAAAATCAAATTAAAGATGATTGATTGAAGGATAAATGATAAGATGCTATAAGTAGGGGTGTTCACGGGTCGGTTTGGATCGGTTATTGGTCAAAACCAAAACCAAACCAAATATAATATACATTTATCGGTTTGGTGGTTACCGATTTCAGTTTGGTTTGGTTCGATTATTAACCATACACAAAAATAAAAGAAAAAATTCATTCAAAATGTGAATAAAGTGACAACAATCCATTCAAAACAAAAAAAATAGTTAAAATGACTGAAATTATTGAACTTTCTATCACTGAATTTATTATGATTAAAGCTTTAAAATTCACTATATTGGCTTAGAAGGAAGAGACATTAACATTTTCAGTTCCACATGGAATTGTCATTGACACTCTTATACATGAAATCAATAAAATAAAATGTTTTCACCTTGGGCATTTTTGCTTTCAATAAATTATAAAGAGATTACAATGAAAACATATATGAGATCTTTAAAATTGTTTATAAAAATAATATATTAAGTATGTATATTAATAAAATATTTGTATATAATTCATCGATTTAGTTCGGTTATTTCTTCAATTTTTTCGAATAAAACCATAACCAAACTAAATACTATTGGTTTTCAAAAAATCTAAAACCAAACCAAACCAAACCCAAATAAAATCGGTTTGGTTCGATTTTTCTGTTTGGATCGGTTTTTATCCAAACCGTGAACACCCCTAGCTATAAGTATCATTTTCCTTTACATTATTAATGTTCGTTACTACGTAATCTTGTATGTAAGTTAATATATTGTTTTACTTTTTATGACCAATAGATTTTAAGTATTATTTTATAAATTCCGTCATATTAAGTTCCCGTGCGAAGCGCGAATAATTTTACTACTCCGTTAGTATAAATAACAATAATTTATAATTTAAAATATTTAAAATTATTTCAATTTCAAAATCCAAAAGGGTCCATTTATAAAATTGCTATACTATGGTATTTTCTTTTCCTTTAAAATTGCTTTTAGCAAAAACATTTTTTTTGCTTTTACTATATACATTTTGGGTTGCTTTGCTAATATAATTTTAGTATTTGTAATTGCTAGGCTATAGAACAATAATTTTCCTTAGAAGCAAATCCATATTCCCCTTTACTTCTATATCAAGTGATCGTATCACAATCTGGATCTTGTCTAACGGAGCTCTCCGTCTTCTCTCTCTTCTTCGATTTCTGTATAACAAAAGCAATTCACATTTGCATGTGAATCGATTTTCATCAGATCCACTGCTACATATCTGTTGTTTCATCAGGTATGCTCACTTTCCTGTGTCTTTTAGTTTTTTTTTTTGTTACTGTAGAGTTTTTTGAATTGTTGGGTGATTCGAGAGTTTTGTTTGTTTGTTCTTTGATGTTTGGATCTAAAGAGTTTCGATTATTCCCGGATGAAGGAATTTCAATTTCCAACATTACTTGTTGCTAGAAATTAATTGAACTGTTGTTTACTGATCAAATAAGAAGAAAAGGAGGGCGAGTGCATTAGGTTAACGTCAGGTTCAGCCACAATGGGAGTAACAAGGAGGACAGAGACTATAGGGGATTCATATTATATTGTTGATTTCAACTAAAGACATAGTTAATTGATTATTTGATCTTTTGTTTGGTTATTTGAGGGTGGTCAATATGACTTTTGCAATATACATTATTGTAGTCCCTAAAGTTATGATATTTTTTGAAGATGAAATGATCATTGGAGTTGTATCAAATTTTATTTGTAAAAATCCATCTTTCTCCGGGTGGATCCAAGTTTGAGCCAGTGGGTGTTTGTGAACCCATGCTTCTGGCTCTAGATGTGTATGGTTACTGGACATCTTTTTAGCATAGGATTATACATTATTTTGTGCACCCATGTTTGGAAATGGTTTTGGAAGCAGTGCCAGTATAAATATGTATCCTGACTGCTATTTTAGTAAGCATACATTGTCATCCAAATGAGTTATGTGTTCACTACCAGGATAAATATGTAACTACGTATCCGTTGATTGCTTATTTAGTAAGCATACGTTGCCCATATATCCTTCTTTTCTTTCATTAGTCGAGGTGTGTGCAAGCTGCCCCGTATACCACAGCTATTAAAAAACTTCCTTCTTTTCTTCTTTCATTTCTCCATGTTTGCCATTTCCACTTGAAAAGGGCACACATACATATTGATATTATATTGATTCTAAAGATCGTTACATTATCTACGATAGATTACTAATCAAATGCTTGTTATAGAAAATTACCTCTTATTCATTTCTAACCAACCTAATAGGCTAAATATCATTTATACCTTTAATATGTTAAAACTGAACTCATTTGTGACAAGAATACCACTACTTTCTGATATCTATTGTCCAACTCCCAAGCCACACCACTATTGTCTTTCTTCCTTTCTTTTTTGTTTTTAAAAAGTCATTTATTTATTCCTTTTTTTAAAAAAGGAAATAACTCTTTTCATATAGAATGTGACTCCTCTTCTTCTACTGCTGAATTTGGGCTTCTTGCTTCAATTCTCTTAGTACAGTTACTAAACCAATTAAATATAACTTGATATTCAGATTACACTATAAGATTTCTCTATTTAAATGACTTTGACTTTGGATATGTAGTCAAGAAGAAGGTATACTTCGGAGAGGTGTTCTACTTGCTAAAAGAATAAACTCTAGGTGCACCAGGAGAGACTCAATCACTAAATGGCAAACACCATGGTCTATGGTCAAATAAGTTTGTGCCAGAATCCCTTGCAAACTCCTATTTATAATTAGGAGATGGCCAATACTTAAGATCATGGAAAAGACAACTGACATGGACGTAGACCTCAGAAAGAGATCTTCAATTTAGGTTTAAGGGCCTGTTTGGATTGGCTTATTGCCAAAAGCCATAAGTTAGGATTTCTAACTTATGGCTTTTGACTTATTTTTGTTATTTCGGAAAAGGGTCAAAATTGCCCCTGAACTATGTGAAATAGACCACTTATACCCTCTGTTACATTTTAAGCTAAAAAATACCCTCACTCTTATCTCTAGAGACCACAAATACCCCTCAAAAGTTAACAACCCAAATTTTTAATGACATGGCAAGTCATGTGTGACTGATCCTTCCACCTAAGCTGCCAACTAGGATTACCACTAACTTTTTTTTAAATCTAAATCTCCTAAAATTGTATTAATCCAACAAAAAAAACAAGAACAAAGTCAATATTATTGAGCCGTAAATTTCCCCTCATACATACAGAAGATACATGTATGTTATACAAAAAAATCATCCTATCAATTTAGATATATTATATATTAGTTATTTATCAAGTGGAAATATACTTGGTTAATAGTTAAACTACGATGAAAAAATAACTTTTAACGGCAATAAATATAAATATTAAGAAAGAGTGGTAAATATTTACGTAATTAAAAATAAAAGGTTTTTAATTAAAAATATAAATATTTTTTATGTAATTAAAAATAAAAGATTTATTTCTAATTTTAGAAGGATTTTTAATTGTTGGAAATCCTAGTTGGCAGCTTAGGTGGAGAGATCAGTCCCACATGGCTTGCCATGTCATTAACAATTTGGGTTGTTAACTTTTGAGGGGTATTTGTGGTCTCTAGGGATAACAACGGGGGTATTTTCGATCTCAAAATGTAACGGAGGGTATAAGTGGTCTATTTCGCATAGTTCAGGGGCAATTATGACCCTTTTCCATTGTTATTTTGACTTAAAAACAAGTGCTTAAAAGCACTTTTTAATTTTATCCAAACACTTCAAAAGTGCTTAAAAAACTATTTTAGCTTAAAAGCACCTAAAATAAGCGAATCCAAAGAGGCTATAAATCCAAAAGCCACAATTGCTCAATGAGGGTTGATAATAGTTGGATCACTAAACAGTTCCAAAAAAATAGTTGGATCACTAAACTCAGGTCAAATGTCGAGGATTGGGATATAGACAGTTCGCTGCACTTGATGTGTATATTGGGTAAGAGAGCATCACAACTGGAAGCAAATGATTCATTGAGATGTTCCTTTGACAAAAAAAGACTATACTCAGCTAATCTGGGTACAAATTACAAAGTACTGGCATAATCTGAACACTGCGAGAGATGTAACCCACTAAACTGGGAACGGGACGAGCATCATTTATTCTTCTGCATTTGGTGAAAGCATAGTTGACCCTAGCAGGACTTAGAAAATTCTTCTTTGTATTTTTATAAAGAGACAGAAAATTCTCCTTACATGCATTTGCTTTCACTTCTTGGGGTTTCGTCATTTTGGTGAAAGCCTTTGTGCTTCTACTTTCCTTGGAGAAGTGCTTAAAGGACATTGACTTTCAGAATTCGACTTCTTCTTTTTGGGGGGTGGGGGATAGGTTTCAAGTCCAGTCCATATGGTCTGGTGAATTTTCTTCACAAATTGATGAGTTTTACCTTTTGATTCGATTGCATCTGTCCTCTTTCACCCCTTCCTTTTTGGAATTTTATGTTCTTGTTGTCTGTATGTGTCTTCCTATTTGCGTGCTTAAAGTGCTATATTTATTGTAATTGCAGCTTTCAAGGTGATCCCAGTTGCTTAACTTATCATATTCACTCTCTGCTTCCATTCATCTATGTTTGGGAGTCTTGTGGATGCTCCTGCTAACAGTCCACATCTAAGAAGGTCTGGAAGTCGAGCGGTTGTTTCTGATATTGGTATGAGAAGTTCTCCCTTGATGTGCTCTATGATGCTTGCTCTCTGTTTTGTTCAGTGGTTGTCAAATAGACTGTTAATAGTTGTAATCTGCTAGGTACGGTTGAGCTTGGAGGGAGTCCTGTAGAAGCCCTATTGCACAACATAGAGGTCAATGAAATGAAGGGTGTGACTACACCTTTGAGCACCGCGGCCATAATGCCATCTCCTGTTCTTTTATGGAGATTTAAGGTATGATCTTTTATGACTTTCAGTATATGAACATTTGATCTTTATACAATGTTTATGATTTTAAGATCAGGAACAGGCCTAAGTTATCGAGATCTGTAATATGGTTTGAAACTGATCTAAAGCTACTTTTTTTTTTTTGAAAATGGTAACTTTTATTCATCAGCAGTACGACTATGCTGTTAGCAATATTTACAAGCTTGAGCCCTTGCACATTAATAGGCTTCCAAAAATTGTAGAATGGATTCAGCAATCCTCTACAGAAGATTCTTTGCACCAAAAATGTAAATTATAAATACAATTAATTTGAACTACTTGACTAGAACTAGTCCTATTTTTTCAAAACATCTATTGTTCCTTTCCTTTCACATGGTCCACCAAATGCAAGTTGGGATAATACTCTACCACTTCTTATGTTTTGCCCTTCTTCACTCATAATTCCAGCTTTTCAAGAGGTCACTAGTGTTTCCTGGCGTTGTCCAATATATTCTTAGCCAAAGTCAAAAACAGGTCACTAGTGATTTAAAGCTAGTTTTATGGTTCATGTTTGATATTTGTTGTCATAGTTTGAACTTGAAGTTAGGGTTCAATTCGTTCCTAGTTTGAAAAGTCTGTCTGGATTTGCAATTTTTAACATGAGTAAGACAAAAGTTTGACAAATTATTCTCCATGCTGGAGCTGATGAAAAAGAAAAACATGCAATAGCAATATCTTTGTAGCACAAATTTGTACACAAATTATTTATAATTGCTAAACAACATAACAAAAAATAATAACCTAGGAAACATCCTATTAAAATGCGATTTCCACAAAATTGATGGCATTAAGTTTGCTTCATAAATTGTACTCTCTGGCCTATCTTATGCAACAACACTTGATCAGACCATTAAGATATCAACTTGACTTGTGTATAATATATAGTAGAAAATAATTAAGTACTAGTTAAGCTTATATTGTAGAGGAAACATTACATCAACGTTCAATCCAAATAGTTAGATGAATTTGAATTTTAAATCTTGTGTGTTATTTGCAGAATGGTGTCAAACATTGACAAAGATAAAAATTGATGTCATGTGTATGAATTCTGTTTCAGCCTGGTAGTTAAATAGAAAAAAGGTAGAGGGGTGGGTCTGTTATTCACCAAGTTTCGGAACCTTGCGCCCCTCGTGGATTTCTTGGTTATAGTTTTTTTTGGGATAGATGTACAAAAAAGTAATATTAATTCATAAAAGTACGAAAAAAAGAGAGTGAAAACTAGGAAGCAAAATGATGCAAGGGAATATATCAGGGAGAAAGAGAGAGTCATCTTCTGCTATATTTTTGTTTGGCCACGAGACTATGGTGAGATATGTTTAATTGGTTTGGTATGTCTTGGGTGATGCCAAGGACTGTGAAGCACCTGTTGTTTTGTCGGAAAGCTGGAAGAAGCAGGGGAAAGAGCAGGGCATGGGATGTTGTTCCTCCTGCTTTAATGTGGATAATATGGAGAGAAATATGAGGGCTTTTGAAGGGGTAGAAATGAGTTTTGGCCAGTTGAGGAGTACTCTCTGATCCCTTACTTATTTTTGGTGTGCCCATGTATTCTGTGATGTATAGAGAATTGGGTGTCTTTTGTAGAGAACCATATCTTTTTGGAGGTTCTTTACTTTTTGGTATACTTACTGTAGACGGCTGACTTTGGCCTTTTGATTTTATGAAATTTAACTGTTTACCAGCTCAAAAAGAAGAGAGAGTAAGTTCTTTTTTAGCCAAAAGCAAATCAGGACCAGCCCAATCTACATTTGAGACATTCTATAACCAACTTTCAGTAGGATCTCACCGTCGCCAAAGTATGGCTTTTCATAGAAAATCTCAAACCAGTCTGGACTTTGGAGTGCCTCCTAACACTACTGGGATGATGCTTTGGTCTTTGCTTTCTCCATAAGTTCCTGCATCTGATAGCATTTTGTTTCTTTAGAAGGAAAATAGATTAGGATTTTGGACAAAACAATGAATTATAGCACCATTGCCCACCTGAAGCTGTTCTGTTTCTTGATGAGCTATTGCTTTATCTAGAATTTAGCAGCTTACTTTGACATAGTAATGGGGCTCATCAGTATTATCTCATTGGAGACAGTATCTTAGGAATGTTGCCCATAAAAAATGATCGTGTGATTTTCATGTAGGTCATTCCAAGAGTGGTAAGTTGACTAATAATATATATATATCCTCAAAAAATGTTAGTTTACTTCCCTTTGTTATTTCTTCAACTTTAATCATCCGATGGGGCCTCTTTTCCTGCTTTTCTGTTTGTTATTGTTGTTGCTGTTTTCTTTGATTTATTTTCTTATTCTTCTCTGAAGAAGATGAAATGTTCACTTATGATTCTATGTATGTTAATTGTGTTCAGGTACTTCTGTTTCTCATTTGGGGTGTCAGTTGTTGCAAGGTTAGTAAGGCCAACCTTTTTCGGTTATGTACTAGGTTCACATATTTGTATTATCTTTAATGAGTATTTTCTTTTAATTTGCAGATCAGCTGGGATTCAGTCATGAGAATGAGCGCAAACCTTCGCGATCTATTCTTATATGAGGCTTTTCTTTATTACAATCCTCTTCTCCTTATGGTTAGTGAAGATCATTATAATACTAGGTTATGCAGTAGTCCTTTCAGCAACATTCCTCTTTATTTGCATTTATTTGGTTTTGGTGCTGCAGACCATGATGGTTTGGTTTTGGGGCATAAACCTATGGGTTTTTGCACAGGCTAATGTCAACTACGCTAAAATTTTTGACCTTGATCAGAATCATCTCTCTCACAGAGAGATTTGGAAGGTAACTTACACTTGTCATGCGCCTATATAGTCTTGCAAGTTGATGCATCTATTAACCAACTCATATTTCACTTAAATGCTTCTGTGCTGATGCATTTGTTGCAATAATATGCTCGTTAAACTTGACAGGTAGCTTACACTTGTCATGAGCCTATATAGTCTCGCATGTTGATGCATTATTAACCAACTCATAATTTACTTAAATGCTTTTGTGCTGATGTATTTGTTGCAACAATATGCTCGTTAAACTTTCTAGGGAACATCATTTGCTCACTTAAAGTGCAATGTGGATTTACACTACATTCTTAAGCATGGGTAACTATTATTTGAGCTTACTTTTGTTTCAATAGCTAAATGTGGAGCTTTGAGCATTAAGGCTTGGCAATATAAGTCAGTGAAGATTGTACAGCCTTTTCAAAAATATTGCAGTAAGATTTGAATATCAGATCAGATGTCATGTGTTAAATAAAGTTGCCTGTTTTTATGCGATGCATCATGTCACTTACATTGATAAGCCATGGTACGTGAAGTCTAAGTGACTTGATGAGAGTGTTGCGATATGTTTGCTTCATTCCAATCAGATTGAAGGAAAGAGGTAGAAGGAGAAACTAATCTCTATTGCATGACTTTTGCTTCCTTAGTTCTCCTTGAACTGGCTGTTAGATTTTTGTTTTCCTTGTACAAACAGAAATAAATTAGAAGTCCCTTGATAATGCAGTGTGCTACTTGGATGACAATGATTGTGCCGACAAGCATGACAGCCTATCTGTATCTCTACTCACATGGAGAAGTTTCGTTAGCTGCATCTCAACCAGTGTAATAGATGCTTCCTTCCCATTTGATTGTTAACAGTTTTTCTTTATCCAATTTAAGTCATATTCAATCTGAATTATTGTCGTTATTTCTGGAAAAGCTTCTGATCAAATTATTAAAAGGGAAGAGGAGCATTTTTGGTTCATAATAATTGCCCAACTTCTGTTCGGGCTTGGAAGAGTTCAAATCAAGTTCTTCAGCTTGCCCATACTGTCATACAAAATGCGCAAGTGTTGCAGTTGCATTGAATCAGAAGTATTATCCTGTTAAGGATTCAAAACTTCTAATTCTCCTCTTAACCAGAAAATTTGGCATCAGAATTTATATTTCTACACTTCTATTTTGAAAGCTGTGCCAAATGCTTCTGGTTTTTGGGGCAACTATTGTAGCAAAGTCTTCCTTATCTTTAGTGTAATCACTCCATTTAATTGGCAGGTACCACAGAAGTCCTGTAAATGTGATGCTTCTTTTCTACTATTGTAATGAATCTTATGTCATTGCAGGTGCTCTTATATGCTGCTTTTGCCATGGCTCTGATTTTTCCATTTGATATATTCTATTTGTCATCTCGCTACTATTTTTTAAGGACTGTTTGGCGGATAGTTTTCCCATTCCAGGTATGTTTCTGTTAATCTAATGGCTACTTTGAGAAATACTTTTGACTTTTAGCGATAAAAATTGCCCTGTTGATCTATCAGTTTAAAAATCATTATGATATGAAGCTCTTTATATTTTTCCTGAAAAAACTTTGTAATTCACTTATTTTCTATATTGTATTGCACTTTTTTTCAATTGAAACCATTAATATCAGCATGGGTGATTATTTCATTATTACAAATTTCCATGTAACTTTGACTGGCATTTTAGTTAGAATTTTGAAGTTATTGAGTACTTCAGCAATAGCTGATATAGCAGAACTAGGTATCTTTTAAATAGAGTTTCATTGTCTTCAAACGCCAATCATTCCACATAGATCTGGTTTGATTTGGCAGAAAAATATTCCTTCTCCCCTTAAGTGGATTCTTATTTGACTTCTCGAAGTATATATACTGCTTCAGAGCATTTCCATGTTAGTTTTGCAATATGATGAAGCACCTTTTAGAGGATTAACCACTTACATTCAAAATTCTAATCATCATGTCAATCATGCTCACAAAGATTCCTGAAATTAATGTCAAAAATGAAATATGTCCTGCTAATTTTGATAGAGGGGTTCCATATTATTATTTGTCTGATGTCATGCATTGTTTCTTTTTGGTGTGAATGCAGGCAATATCATTTGCTGACTTCTTTCTGGCTGATATATTCACTTCTATGTCCAAGGTATGCATCCTCTTCTTCTCGCCCCAAATGAAAAGAGGACACATAACTCATTAGTTTGTGTGTATATTTTTGTATAATGTGGCATAGCTTAGTTCATATTTTCAACTAAACAATTTTGTTTCACAAGTAGGATTAAGTACCTTTTTTTTGTTTTCTAGTACACATTTCTTTTCGATACAAACTAGTATGTCACATCTATTTATTTTTTTTTTGATGAAGTATGTCACATCTATTTCTTAAGATTAGTTCATTACTAGCTTGGTGGAAAAATATATCTGGAAAATCGTAAATGTTTCCTCATTTTTCTTAATTCGTACTATAGCATTTGATATTGTTAGTTAGCTTTACTACCTTTTGGAGCAGTATAGGACCATATTCCAAGCTGCATAAACTTCTGACTTCAGATTTATCATCATATTAATGCATTGGTCAGGTTGTACCATCATTGTTGTGGACGGGCGAAATCGTTAGTTGATATCTCATGAAATATCTTGATGGATTTGCTTATAGAAGATGTTACTGCCTGAGCAGGTCAATTTCGTGTCATGAAAACAGAGAACTGATCTAACTTTAGGTTCTGCTAGTTTGGGTTCAATTTGTTGACTCTTGAGTGAACCACAATAAGTCCAAAAGTAAAGCAAGAACCTATGAAGTTTTCTCATGTCAATGCTCTGAGACTTGGTCCTTTAACCCTTTCAAAAGCTGCCAGCTTTTCTAACTTTCTGTCATCTTTGTTCATCCTCTTCTTGTCTTCAAGATTAAAGTGATTCTTTATTATCTATCCATACCATTAATGTGGTTGATGTACTGATCTTAAATTCTTTCCTAAAGCAATTGATCCTCCTGGAACCTCCTTGTTTTGTCTATTGTCGATTGAGCCAGAAGAAAAACATTAGACTAAGTTACCTTGTTACAAGCCGATTTGATGATCCATTCCCAGAGTGATTGCTCCCAGATTTAGTTTGTCCTTTTAGATGGTGAACTATAAGCTCTTATGAGTTGTCTGCTTCACTTTGGGCATAAACCAAAACTGTGAATCCAGGCAAATCAATCTCATATACATTTGTCTTGAATAGGTTGGACAAGTGAAAGATAATCTATTCCATTATACAGCCTGTTACTTTTTTTTTTTGTGGAAGCTTACATATTTGGTGATCAAAGCCTTGTAGATGTACAAACTTTCACCTTCTTGTGTCATACTTATTGTTGTAGCTTCTGATAGAGAGTGTTATTGCATAACTTCTGTCACTTGGTGTGCAATGCCCAATATTTTCATACTTTTGTGCAGGTATTTTCAGATTTGGAGCGTTCCGTTTGTAGAATGGTTCATCGCCAGGTTAGTTCCTCTCTGTCCTATGCTTTTGGTGAGAAGAAGGATAACTGACAGGACATTGCTAGATTTTTTACTTTTTTTTGTGATAATACAAATTGCATTTAGTGGTATCAACAAGAGAGGGTTGGTCTAGTGGAAGAGACTCTCCACCTCACAGGAAGTTTGGCATTCAAGTCACTGAGGGGGAAACACTACTATTGGTTCATGGGGAGTTGGAATCTACTATTTTGACAAGACAAAACAGTGTTTCATTTAGTTGAATCACTGTCTTCTAGGCTCCAGCTATGATGTATGATTCGCATCATCACTTGCTGTAAAATTATGTCCACCCATCATTTGTCTATTCATTTAAAAGTTATGATCAGTGCACTAATATTTCAACAAAAAAAAATGCAGCTTTAGATCAGTATCTGTGCAGTTTTATAGTCTGAAGTTTAAGAATTTTTGATGGACTAGGTGACCAACTGTCTTCTTGTTATGGTTCACTCAAGTCAAGAAATGATTGGTTCTTTTAGGGCTTGTAATAATCTAGAAGAACAGTGGGATTGACATATATGCAAAACTGATCCTTCCATTCTGTTCCTCAGTCAAATTAGTGGAACTTGCTCAATTTGTAGATTTAGCTGCATAATTATAATTATACTCCCTCCGTCCCATTTTATGTGGCACCATTTTCTTTTTGGTCAGTCTCAAAAAGAATGTCACATTTCCTTATATGGTAAATTTTTAAAGGTACAATTCCTCTTTTACCCTTGTTGGTCCCACTTAATCTTAAAATAATACTCCAATACATTTATGAGGAGAGAGAAAAGTGAGTCTACTTTTTAAAGGGCAATTTGGTAAACATTTCAAAGTCTTCATTTATTTCTTAAACTCCGTGCCTGGTCAAATGTTGCCACATAAAATGGGACGGAGGGAGTAATAATTACTACTATTATTATTTGATAAGTAAAAGGTATAGACTTAGCTGCATTATCCTCCCTTTGAAAGGATTTATATAATTGAAAGACAGAGCTGTTTCCCTGGGTTTGAGAAAGTGGTAGGACAGTGTTTTCTACAAATAATTTTCAGTTCATATATGTCTATATTTACATATAAGAGTAGGTAACCAGGCTCTGATATTTTTGCTGCCGCTGTAATAGAGAATCTTTTAGAATTTGGCTAACTTGTAGAGTTTTTTTGTGAATGCTTGCTCTATTGCCTGTAAGATAACCAATGGCATAAGCAGGTTGCTACCATTGCATGGTTTGAAGCCGATTCTGTTTGTGGAAGTCATGCTGTTGCAATTCCCATTGTTCTTGTATTGCCTTACCTTTTCCGTCTGTTTCAATGTCTTCGGCAATATAAGGATACTAGAGAGAAGACTACCCTGTTGAATGGTAAATTCCTGTCTTGTCTTCTGTCTTTTTCTCTTAAAAGATTTTTTTTTTAATGCTTTACTTTGAAAGGAACAATTTCTCTCTGAATAGATAGTGCATATTAGTCGCTTTTAACAATGATTAAAACTCCAAGAGCTGATGAAGAAAATTGGGGAGAGAGATCACTAGCCTTCATTTATGATTTAACTGTGGAACTAAGAATACCTGGTTGGCTTTGAGGCTCCTTTGGTGGGCTGAAATTTTCTGGAAACGGGTTGGCTTTGAGGGTTTTACATAGTGGTAGAAAGTTTTAGTGCTGATTTGAAGATTAAAGCCTGAAGACTTGGAAGAAGTCTGATTCATTGTGAACAGCAACTGTTGGGAGAATGGAGTGAAAGATGATGAATAGTTTAATGCTTTGCTTACCCTGCTCTTTGTCATCTTGGTTTCGTTCTATGCTTACATCTTTTGCTCCCTAAAAGAAAGACGTCTCTGAAGTATCCTGGAGTGTCTCACATAATTTACAGTGTTACTCCATTTCAATGTTGACCCTAGGGAAAGTAGTAATGTTCCAAGTTCTTCATTTGTTGAGGGTGGTCTTATACATAAGCTCTCTCTCTTCAACTTGCTTTTACTTATTTAGGTTTCAGCTTAACATTGGGTCGATACTTAATAGTGCTAATCATTAACATTTCATTTCAGCGTTGAAATATTCGACTGCAGTACCTGTGATATTTCTCTCAGCCCTTAAGTATCACGTCTTCCCTGACAACTGGGTTAATATTTATCGTCCTTTATGGCTTCTGTCTGGTGTGGTGAACTCGCTCTACTCATTCTATTGGGATCTGACAAGAGATTGGGACTTGAGGTCAGTGACATCTTTTTCATGCTAATTATTCGGAGCTTTAGCTAATTTTTCGGAC
>JAJOOR010008365.1:0-15771 GCA_036250505.1 Solanum acaule | reverse complement strand
AATATGGAGGGAGAGGAACCAAAGATGTTTTGAAAACAAGAGCATCCCTTTCCAAAGTCTGAAGTTGAATTGTCTTATAACCTTTTTTTTTGGTGTAACTATGTACTCCCCAAAAAGGTGGAGGATATTACTCAGTTTCTAGATAGTTTAGGAGGGATATAGGTGGTAGATTTCTTTGGTTTTGTTTACTGTAAATCCCAGATGTAACTACTACTAGAATACACTATTGGTGTATCTTGTCTATAAAATGTTAACTTTCTCAAAAAAGTTCCAGAGGGAGGAGGAGAGGGTGTTAAACGTAAATGTTATGTAGCGTAGCAACTAAACTGTACATAGTATTTCTTATATGTTAGCTTTGTAAATGTACTCTACCATATATAATTTTAGGGTGCAGAGGAGCTCCTACACAACTATTATTCAATTTCACAAGGATAAAGCAAGACTAGTTTATCCATTTTACTGATAACTTAAACAAGAGTTAGATTCTTGTATGAGACTATTTCCCAGGGCAATGAAACCAAACCGAAGTTTAATTTAAAGACATAACATGTTTCAGTGTCGTACCCACAAAGGGCAAGCCTTGCTCTAATATTATTGACCTTAACTCCATCTCGTTAGAGTCTTAAAAACATTCATATGATAGTCATAAATCTATTTTCTCCAGAATCTCTGATCTTTTTTTCTTTCTGAAAGAGGCTTCATAATACCAACAAGCTATACAGGAATAAGTTGAGTTTTAACTAACATCCCCACAATGGTATCATGATGCACTGTGATTACGTATCAATTGACAACTTATGTTTTAATCAGAAAACTTACGAAAAGGAAAGCATATTGCGAACTTTGGGGGGGTGAGGCATGTCCATAAACAATGAATTTGAGAAGAATGAGATGCGCCGTCTAGCTTCCAAATTGGTTGGCACATCCATGGCAGATTCCTTATCAGTTAGCAGCATGTGAAGCCTTCTAATCTGGAAGAACAAGAAGCTTCATATGAGTGTGGATCAAAGAAGATAACTGATCACTCTCCTTTCCCAAATTTGAAGCGAAGTTATTGAAAGGGTTTCACCAAGAAACAGGAACCTGGCACTAGATTTTGATACTTTTTCTTCCAACCTTAGCAATCTCTCTCTTTATGGCTTATGCCCACGTGCACACTCATCATTCTAAGATTGTCCTACACATTCTTCACTCCAAATCTCACAGCATGCTTTTATGGCATGTGAAAGATATATATACATGCCTGCATGCATCCACATGAGCACATGTGTGTACACAGACACATATAGTGGTCTTCATTTCAAATCTCACAACATTTGATGACTGAGTGAAGAGAACATCTTTTTAAGATTGTTGCAATAGAAACTCGCTATATTTAATTGAACAAGGGGCACACAGACAAAAACTGTGTTTCAGTTCTTCCTCTTGCATATTTTGAATCAACCTTTTGTCCCTTACCATATTTACCATGCTATGGAATTTGACCTGTCATCTCATATTTCTATCGTATATTATAACCCAGTGATTGTCTGAAACTATATCATGCAACAAAATTAACAGTACACTTATAATATGTTACTTGATTTAGTTGATCACCTTTTCCTTCCATGCTTCTGTTTCTGTTACAGGAAAATTAAGGGTGCCAAAGAGCTGATATTTTGCATTTGGAATCATTCCGTCATGCATCCCATAGGAGCCACCATGGGTGGAATCTAACAAACTACAACAAGGAGTTACAAAAATAAACAAAATGATCAACAATTAAACAAAGAAGAAAGAAACTTGCTCCCTCATTATTTACCTAGGAACAGAGTCTTCCATTATGTCACGGGTCACAACTTCTAACATATCAAGCAAGAGAATAACTACATGATCCTTGTCCTCCTTTTTGTTTTCTTTCTGTGGAATTTAGCGACACTTAAGTAGAACTCTATGAAACACTCAATTCTTAGCTGAAAATTTTGTATAGGGTATTATTACCAGAAAATCAATAAGCCGCACAAATTGTTCGTAGAGGGTAGGTAGTGCGCTCATGTTAAACTCTTTTATCAGATTACCCTCAGCTATGTGTTCATCAACTTTTGAAAAAATTTCTTGTATCACCCTGAAAATTATTGATTTCCAATTAAATAATTAGAAACAGCTCAAGGATTCATAACTGTTCTCTGCAACTTTGCCGAATAAGTAAATGTAACAGATGGAAACTTACAGCTGTTCACGTTCACCTAAGACCAAAACATTTATAATGCTTTTACATGAAGCATAGCACTCACGAATGGCACTGCGCATGTAACTGTCCGCATTCAACCTTTTGTTCAGCTCACGATCTCTTCCATTGCAATCTTTAGCCATATCCAATGCAATAGGAAGCTAATAGCAGTCATGAGATAAACACCACTTAATAAGGTTATCATTGAATTTCCTTAAGGTTTAGAAAATAAAGAAGCTTGTAAGACCCCAAACCTTGCTAGCTAAGAGAAATGGAGGCCACTGGATAAGGTCCAGATCAGGGTCAGCCCAATATGGCACAAGCAATAAGTTCCTTTCCCTGTAAGCACAGCAAGTTAACTCTGGAAGAGTAATATTGCAAGGGAGAAGAGAGGGATAGCAAAAGGGAAGAGAAGGAAATTGGAAAAGAAACAATAAACAAAACATGAAACTACATAAAGAGGAAACCAGCACATCCAAGCTCTCAAGAAAAGGATTGTTTGCCTCTACCACCATTATCACGGTACCTATTATTTATCAGATCCTCCTCCCTGAAACTCTCTATTATTTTGTTCCACATTTGAGCAAACCTTGCAGCCTCCTTTCCTCGACTAGAAGTGACCTGCAAGGACCAATAAATTAACAAAATATTAACACTGATCTCTGCATAGTCAATGCAAAGAGATGTCTAGGGCTTGACCTCATCAAATTTCTTAGATAATGTGGCTTTAAGTCCCTTTTTACGTTTTTCATCCTTTTCCACTGGGATCAAGCAAGCATTAAATGCTCCTGGCAGTGACTGAAACCGCGATCTAAGCATTCCCAACGTGCGAATCTGAAAGCAGAAGACAGGAAGAGAACTTATCACCCCAAAACAGAAAAACATTAGTAAACTGTGGAAAACCAATGGAATTCAAGGTGGAAGGCAGACTTTGGGAGAAAAGAAAATCTTATCTTAATTACCTCATATGCTAGCGATCTTTGAACAGCATTCATAAAACTATGCATCTCATAGATTGTATAAATAGCAATTACTACATGCATACTTTCTGATATCTATGTGATACCTCAAATGATGTATAGGATTCTTGTAGATAAATAAACATAGATCTGACATTGAGATGATTCAAACAAACAAGCATGCAGGAGAAAATATTAATTGAGAGAATTTCATAGCGTCCAACATAAAGCTTATAAATTGGATGGGAAGCAACCTAAGTTACTAACGTCAATTAGTGGGTGGAAGCTCTACCAACCTCTCCAAGACGCCGAAACGCGCCATAGATGCCTCCAAATATGGTAGAGAAAATAGCATACCAAATCTGAGTATCCATGAAATAGACCTGGGATAGTCTTCAATTACAATTTTGTACAGAAAAGGTGAAAACGGAGAAGCTGAAAGAATAAGAAGCATGCAAATGGATATGCATACAAGAATAATAGGAGCCCATAGTGCAATCACGACACCGATATTGTTTTTGGCTGCAAGTATCCAACCATAAGAAGAACAGTATTAATTAACAAATCTCTACTTCAGTGCATAAGTGTATACACATGTATATGTTAATACTCAATTTGACTTCCATTTAAGTACCTCGAGGGAAGAATTCATGCCATCTATAAACACTGATGTGAACTCTCATGATATCTTTTGTTGGACCTACAAGAGGTTGTATCTGCAAAAGTAAAACACTTTTAAGATTTTCATCATGTATTTTGAGAGCCAATATTTGACATGTGTGTAGACAAAAAGTGATATCAAAATAAATTAGCGTGAAGATGATTAAACAGCAGATATTTTTCAACTAACAAATTTATGCTACCCATGGACTATGAATAATGGCCTTGGACCAGATGAAAAGATTGAATAATGGTCTGGGACTAGATGACAAGATATTCAAGTTTCTGATTAATTCATGCAAGTACCTTAGGTTTCTTTACTCGTAAGCTATTACATGGAAATACAACTAGAAACAATCTAAAAAGAGAATGTGTGGTCGAAGCACAGTTCATATTACAGTTGTCTTCCTAAATTTTATTTTCCACAAAAGAAATTGACCATTTTCAAACTAAAGAGAGGCTACAACAAATAAAATAAAAGTCTCTTCCAAGTAGGGATGTTCATCCATCGTTTGGTATGGTTTTTAGACATTTTGGTTCGGTATTCAGTTTATTAAAATGCTATACCAATAACATACCGAATTGAATTTGGTATGTACTGTTTTTTCTTTCAGTTTTAGGTTTATTCAGTTCGATAACTCGGTTGCTCGGCGTAGATAGAGAATTGTGACTTTCTTCTTTTCTCATGGACGAATCACAACATTAAAGAAAGTGCCTTTTGGAACTTCTAATTTTTCTAGAGAGTGAGTTAAAGGAAAGCAGAAGCTTTAGTGCACCCGTCTGCCCTTGTAGTGAGTTAAAGGAAAGACATATATGATCATGTATGAAATTTTCAACTAGACTACCATCAGTTCTGAAAAAATATATAGGTGGGGAAGTTAAATTTTCGATTTCTGATTTATAAAGCTTAACGGTGGGAAAATCGGAAAGATAAGTAGGCCTTAAAAAACGGTGGTAAAGGCAAGTATGTAGTGAAAAAAGGTGGAAAAGGTAAAAGGTAATCTTATTGATAAAGTAAGATTTTAGGCCTTTAATATTTAATGTTATAACCTAATATATGTGCATTGTATAATGTATGTTTTTACTAACTAGCGAATATCATACCAAAATATCATTTTTTAAAAAACTTAAACCAAATACCAGATATACTACCGATATTTTCGGTTTTGATTCGATAATTCGGTATATACCAAATTACGCACACCCCTATACTTCCTGGTCATCAACTTCTACTATTTTAAATAGCTTAATTTATTTAAAAGTTGATATTGGCTTAAAACTTGTATAAATATCCAAAAGATTTTATAATCTACTTAAATTGATAAAACACTAAGTTAATTGGATTTAAAGTTAATTGAAATTGCATGCTTGCTGAAGGATCATAAAGGTTATCTACGAGTAAATATCTTACGTCGGCCAACCTCAGGATTCAAAGATCATATGAGTAATCCAAAAATTATGTTATTCATTACTTTCTTTTTTCTTTTTTTGATCTGAATGCAACTTTTGGAGGAAAAAGATCAAGTGTATTGCTCATAACCCATTTTGTTAGCATTTTTAATGGCTCAAAGCTCGTTTACATTTATTTATTAGTATTTTATTTTTTTGGGAATGGAACTCATTAGTTGACATCAAACCTTTAATATGCATACAGATCCTCTTAATATAATACTATTTAGTTAAAAAAAAAAAAAAATATAACAATAACTACAGTAAGATATATTTATTGCCTTTTGGTAGTTTTATAAGAATAAATTGTATCTCAATTAATTAAGAAACTGTAACACCCCAGATTCGTGAAGGAAAAATTTGCAGAATTTTCAGATTTGGCAGGTGCCCTGCAGCATCAGGATTTGGACAGCTTTTAAGTCAAGGGTGTTTTTGTCTTTTCCCACTCTTCTTATAATTCCTAAATTAAAAGGGTTTTAGTTAGTCATTTAAAATCCTAGAAACCTAACTAGAACTTACCTAAGTCATTTAATTAACTAAAACAAAAGAAAAGAAGAGAGTAGAGAGAGGGGTGGCCGAAACCCTAGCTAAACCCTAGCCGCCGCCGGAAAACGCTAGAAAGTCGCCGGAAAAGTCAAGTCCAGCCTTAGTTGATAGTTTTTCGTGGAGATTTCGTCACCAAGTATGTTGGATTTCATTAATGGATCCCTTTCGCCCGTTAGATCCCTAGAATTCAGACGATTCTTGATTCCATGCTATGAACGAAATTAGGGTTCTTGAACGTTTCTTGATTTTGGGTTTTAAATGTTAGAATGATCCAAATATTGATCGTTTGTCAATGATTATGAATGAACCCTGGTAGTTTCTAAAGTTACAACCGATTTTCATGAAGAGACTATTTTAAAAACGTTCCGATTTAGAAATCACTTTTTTAACTATATGTTCTAACGTCCAAACAGCATGTCACGTTTTAGCTATGTTTTAATGTTCCAAATCAGCATGTCCCATCTTCTTCAGATTATCGTATGAATGTCAAAACCCTAGCTATGTATTTCTTTAGTTCTTGAATTACATGTGTTAGGTCAGACTTTATCAGAAATCAGTTATACATGCCTCAGTATTATGCATCAATGTCAATTTAAATTGTTGCGTTCAGTTTGCATGTCTAGTTTTGAGCTATCCAGAACAATTACAGAAAATCAGATATAATTAGTTTACTACTAAATTCATTGGGACTAGCATAATACCGAGTTGGACTGAGGTTTAGCGTACCCAAATAGTCCCAGAACTACTAGCCAAGTAGGTTGTAAGTCCCTTCCATGGGAAAGGGATTAGTGATCACGCCAGCATGCCTTTATACCTCTGGCAGGGTATATTGGGTCCTCTCGATGGGGCATATACATCGGACTCCACATTCAGCTCGTGTGGTTTTATTATCGGTGATTAGTAGCTCCCACAAATCAGTCAGACTCCATTTGCATTGACCATGTTTAGTATTCAGTTTCAGCATGTCATAGTTGGTCATTGCATACAGATCAGTCATGTTTAGTATTTTTCGGCATACTATCATATCCATATATATGTCATTGCCTTTTGCTTGGTCGGTTATATATGTATTTCAGCAATACTCCATCCTCATGCTCAGTACCTTTCAGTACTGACGCATATTTTGCACTACATCTTCTTGTGATGTAGGTTCAGACTCTCAGCATTCAGATTGCACTTAGATCATTTTCCGATTTTCAGCTCAGCAGATTAGTAGTGGTGAGTCCTCATCCTCCGAGGACCAGAGACATGATACGTTTTCCGATTTTCAGCTCAGCAGATTAGTAGTGGTGAGTCCTCATCCTCCGAGGACCAGAGACATCAATGATATCCTTACTGCTTTCAGCTTTTAGTTTCAGTTTTGCTAGATCTAGTTGGGGCATGTCCCAACATTTCTAGTCAGTTTAGAGGCTTACTTTCAGACATAGTTAGTTTCAGCCTAGTATGAGTTAAATTTTTTGTATTAAACTCTCTCAATTATAGTATATGGGTATTCCCCATCTTTTCTTTATCTATGATTTTAGCTTCCGCATCAGTTATTTTTATTCATGTTAATTATAGTATGCTCAGATTATGTCAGCAGGGTTAGCTTGGGATCACTTGTGGTCCTAGGTCCTGTGTCCGCGTCTCGGTGGTAGCTCGGGGCGTGACAGGGCGTGATAGAAACTTTAATTCTAATACCCAAGAGACAAAAGACAATCTCATGTTTATAGAACTTCTGTGGCATTTTATGACAAAAAGTAACGGAATTAGCCAAACAAAAAGAACCCCAACATGACATTTAGAAGTAAAACAGCTAGTCTTGGTGGATTTTTCTTTTCTCATTTCACTATACCAATGTTTAAATAGCACATAAAAGTTTTACAGGCATGAGATATTTTATTTCCTGAGTATTTAAAATTTAAATAAAATTAAAGAACCCTGAATTAATTGAGATAGAAGTTTACTTATCTATATAAAAACGCAAAAAGAGAAGAAATGAATTTTATCATAATATTAAAAAATAAAAACTAATCTTAAGTACTTCAAATGAAATTTATAACACAATAACGGATAAATACGTGAATTTTTTTAGATCTTCATGTGCAAGATGCATGTTGTTTTTTTTTAATTCCAAAAATTGACACACTGTTAGAATTAGGTACTGTTTTTGCACGTAAATGTTGAAGTTAGGTATTATTTGCATTACTTTCAAAAGTAAGATGAAATATACACAAACTCTAAAAAACTAAATACTTGGAATTTTTCCATCCACGTATGTGTTCTCTAATAGTATTTTGCTATCAAAGCAAATAGTAGAAAAAATAGAAATCCCATTAAGAGCAGTCAAACGAGCATACTGACAGAATAGAAATGAGGGAGCACCTCTACGTAAAAACTGAATGCCAATTTTGCAGTCAGGAGGAGAACCCAAAATAGTGTGTATCTGGAAAGAACAGAATTACAATCAATAAAATAATCAATCATAAAGAATACCAGAACAAAATGAAAGTTGTTTTTATATAATATCAATGCAGTAGCTTACTTGAAAAGAGAAAATGCATCCTCATGCATGCCTCTTCCAACATAAAGCCGAGGCTGTAATAAAGATTATATTAGAAGTATGAGATCAAAGACCACCCAGAGGAAAGGGAATATATCCAAAGAAGGGAACTCAAAAACTTGAAATAGACTGAAAAATAAGCTAAAATAATAAAGATGTTTGCATACCTGGGACCACCACATTACCAAACTCACAATCTTGTAATCTGACCTCTCAAGAAAACGGCGGATGAAAGGGAAAACAAACAGCAATGCAGATAGCATGTTTGGTGACAGGTAAAAAAGAACTGTTATAATGAATAGAGAAGGCGAACTTGAACCATTTCCAAACCAGTTTTTAATAGTCTGTGCAAACTCTGGAGGATTTTTCCAGCTATATGCATAAGTTACTGGCAACACTACCACCCATGCTGCTGCTGCAACAGCTTTAAACACATATCTTAGCTTGACATAGAATGACATGCTGTGTCTCGATTTCCAGCTCATGATTATATCCAGAACCGCTACATACACAAGATAGCATTGCCAACAAAATAATCATAGTTATAATGATTTTTTAAAACAGATAAAGACAAAGTATATGAATAATAGGACTTGATTCACAATAAAATCCCTAGAGGCTTCTCATCCTTTGCAAAACTTAAAGCACGTATCCAAGTTTTTCTTCAGAAACCTATCCAGATTCTTTCTTTAAAAAGGAGATATCTTAGACATTCAGGCCAATAAACTCCCAACGAAACATGTGTTTTCCTCATACAAGCAATCCAAAGAAAATCAGGACAGATGTAGACATCACTGAAATGTCACTAGTTTATTTAAGTTATTAGTTATGAACAACAAAGTCTGTGACCAGTTAAATTATATTTAACCAATGTGATCAATAATTGATTGTTGATATTAGCTATTAGCTAAGATTAAAAAGTTCCAACATTACTTGCAGGTATATGACAAATAATTGGTGGACGTTCAAATTTAGAAGCATAGGAACTAGTCATGTTACTCATGTTTAATCCCTCAGCATGATGACATCCAGGGGGGAGCCAGAGCCCAGAGCTATGTCTATAGTTTAGGCAAAACCCTATAGGTTTGGCTCAAACTCATTAAGCTTAAAAAGATATACTTAGTATGCATAAAAAATTATAAAGAACCCAATAAACTGCATTTTCTAGAATTCACAACCCATAAACTCAAAATTTCAGTTCTGCCTTTGATGACATCAAGCCTCTCTTATTGCATGTTCATTTAAGGTTTCAATCTTCTCATAAGTTCTTTGATCAGTCATCTCGAGTGTTAACCATTGGTCTCAAACACGGGAGAATGCTAGTCCTGCCGTTATGCAATTGATTTAAACAAATTGGAGCATTTTCTTAACACAAAACAGTGGTGGCTTTCTTAATGTAACAGATCTTGATAAACTGTTCATTTAACAATGTTATACAATTGGTTTAAACAAGTTTTTTTTTATCACAAAACAGTGAGGGCCTTCTCAAAGTAACTGATCTTGAGAAACTCTTCATTGAACAATGTTATACAATTGGTTTAAACAAATTGGAGCATTTTTTTCATTACAAAACAGTGAAGGCCTTCTCAATGTAACTGATCTAGAGAAACTTTTCATTTAACAATATTCATCAAGACAGGTGAAAACAGAAACTAGTTGAGTACTTCCCCACATCATGAGATATGACATTTCATATTGATAGGATCATACAACTTCCATTGAATGCCCTCCAAGTGATTTACTTTCACATTGTCAGAAGCCACAATGTAAAAAATGAGGAAACTAACAACAGCAAAAAGAATATTAAATTATAATCTAGCCAGTCTTAGGCAAAAATAAATCCTCACCTTGAGCAAGCTTCAGTACGGCGGCTGTTATGAAAATGCTCATCACTCTCTTGAACACGTCTCCTTCAAAAATAGAACCAAGATGGCCAGATCCATTCCATGCAATAATGATCATTGCCTTCAGTAAACAAGGCAAACCAGCATCAGAAGACACTTTACATGCCAAACAAATAATGAGAAAATAAAAGAAAAGATATTAAAACAAAGGAAAAAGGGAGACTAACCTGTAAGCATAAAATAAAAAAGCCCCACATCCTATCAAAACTCCTAAAGATGTGCCAAAACGAGCGTGTCTCGACAAAATTGATTTTCCCCATCCAATGGTTCCTTTTAATTGCTTCATTTGCCTGAATATGATCAATATTTACATTAAATGTGCAACACTTGATTGTAACAGATTAGTTGTTTCAAATAGCACTTGTAAAGAAATGGACCTTGGCCCTAACTCAACCCCAAAAGTTTGTTCAAGAGGTGAGGATTGCCCCAGCCAAATAAAAAGAACACCCATCCCATAAGAGCCCAATGTGGGACTCTTCAACACACACACACCTCAGGCCAGGTGTGGACATATGGAGCTTGGGCAATTTTTAATATGGGGGCACAATATTGAGAAACGAGAATTGGGATGGGTTATGCTCTAATACCATATAAAGAAATGGATCTTGGACCTAACCCAACCTCAAAAGCTAGCTCAAGAGGTGAGGATTGCCAGAGCCATATAAAGAAACCACCATCTCATAAAAGGCCAATGTGGAACTCTTCAACAACACTCAATATTACAAAAGACATGATTAAAGATATTACATGAAATCTCAACAGTAAAACACTGGGAAAAATAGCAAACAGAAAGTAGTGAAATTCCATCATCTCAAAACTGAAATCATGCCAAACTCCATTACCATGACCAAATCAATAATATATACCACTGTTCAGATGTTCTCCCACATAAAGAACAAGCAGCATATCTTTTGCCAAACACAGGTGTAAATGGTCATGCATACTTCCTCGTAGATGACCAAGCTATTATATGTTAGAGAAAAGCTCATGTACCACCTCTAAGAGAAAAATAATTTATTTAATTTTATGTTTGATAGCTCATCGATGCTCTATGGGTTCATCTAGTTTACTGGACCGCATGCAACACTATGACGGTTTGATACCTTAATCTTATGCCTAAAATTACACAAAATTTCTACTTAAGCACTGAATCTACCCCCCAATATATACTTAATGTTGTTGAAGGGTTTTCCTCTATCATCATAACCAGCTTTCAAGAAAGACCTTCCTGAATGTAGTATCTGAATGAATAGCCAACTCCTTATTATCTAGCTATCTTCACACATGATGACATTGGTTTATACTTCATGAATACAAGTAATACCTTTACAGCTTATCATGAATGGAGAAGATTTAATAATTTGCACCTAGTATTATCCCTTTTTAAGCACTTCTTTCTCTTTACTATTAGTCACCAAGAATAAAACCACAGACAAATAAATTCTAGTCTGGTCATCTGTACCTCTGGTGAAATTAGTTTACTTCTTTGTCTTTTATGTTCTAGGTGATGATTTATCTTTACAGCCTACTGTCAGGCGCGAAGCCATCATCAAAGCTATCATCTTCTCGACACCTCCCCAGTAAAGTTTTATATCAGTTATTTACCCATTGTCAGTCGGTCTTTGGTCCTAATAGATATGCAATGGAGGAAAAAGAAAATTCAATTGGCACTATATCAAAAAGACGATCTTTGAAGGGGTTACTATTACATATGAGGTCTGACTTGAGGTCATGTGTTTTCAAGGACACTGGAACTCCAGGCGCTTTACTTGACAACAACTGGCCCTGTGCTATATAACCTCTAAAGATATTCATAGCAGACCAGAACCATAACATTTTTCAAAGGCATATATGAAGGGGTTAATATCACACATTCCCTGAATTTCCGGATGTTCTAATGTGCCCCCTTCTTTAGGTTTGAAAATATCAAAGACAATATCCATTATCTCCCTATATTCATGTTGACTAGATCAATTTATGCATTTTCTCTTTAGCAATTTCATATTAGGAACTTTACCTACAGTGATTATAACGTCTGAGCATATTTGTCAAAATTATGCTTAACTTTAGATACACAGTTTGTTGACTTTGTCCTCATCGTTATGGAAACATTAAGGAAAATCTAATGTGATAGAAAATCAACAGGTAGGACATGTCATGAATATATGATAATGGTGGAGAGTGTTATATGAGGGATGGAGACACCGGGTGATAATTATCTAGCTGATGATTGAGCCTGCACTGATGGGAGAAGAGAACTGAGCCTATAGACAATTAAGTGGAGGTAGACAAGGTTGAAACAGAACATGCATACCAACCTTTTGTTGATGAGGTAGTTTCTCTCTTTGGCATAAAACAATTTCACTAAGAAAACACTTTTAACAGTTACAACAGTTAAAAGTACCTAAAATAGGAAGATATTTTGTTTGTGTGAAAATCATCACATAGTAGGAGCTCTTGCAAGGAAAATGGAAAGCACACTGAAGGAAAAATAATAGGTGATATTACTTACATCAGCCAGTTGTTCTTCAGGAGGAAGATGGAAGAAATCAGCATCAGCACGCATTGGCCAGCCCAGCCTGAAGCAATTGACTGACCTGCAATGCCATGCAAATCATCAGTGTACATTACAAAAGAGAATGGAGATTCAGATAAAGTAAAAGAATATACCAGAAATACTCATTTAAATCATCATAGTTTCTCCACTGAGAATGTTTTGACTTTTCTTTGCTCCTTTTAGCTTCCTGTTTGTTCAGGCAGAAAAGTAAAATAAAATAAAGGTGTGCTCTCAAAAGAAGAAATCTTGTTGCTTTGGGTTGCAGTGCAGGAGAAATACCTTCGCTATAGTGTTATAGATGGGAGTCACTACTTTCCTCAAGAAAGCCTCATCTGAACCACCATAAGCAGGTTTTATAGTTTCGCCTGTCATGGGACTAACACTTCCAGCCAGCATACCGTAAAGTTCAAATGCCATCTGAATCAAGATTTGCAACTAGTAAATGTACTGGAAAACCTAAAATATAAAAGCAGCAGATAGGGTAAACAAGTCTGAAACTAAACAACATAAGATATATGAAGTCAGTTTCATAAATAACAGCTTGACATCTTCTAAGAAAGTACGGAAACTGTACTCATGGAGAAGTCTTTTGACATGAAAGATAAAGATATGACGACTGATTCCAAGTCTGATGCTCCTCTTTTACGTATATAATGATATGTATACAATATCAATATAAGGGTAAATACATATTTTGTAAGAATCGCTATTAACTTTCAACTAATAAACACTTCTCTAAAATAAGTTAACTGACAGAACTCACAATTTTGAATTTTTGAACATTCAAATGCCAAGTTCAATAATGATACGAGTGTCAGTTCTCAAAATGGCTACTTTTCAAAATTAATGAGTAACACGATCTCTTTTTATTATACACTTAGCAACCTTGGATATTCTATTGAGTAAGAGATGATGATTAATTAGATACTTGTGACAGATGATCCAAAAGAAATTATGATTCAATGTCTTGGAGAAGTAATAACACGATGTAACAGATAAATCAAGTTCTAGAACCTAAAAACAAAATAACAGAAACTGACACAATCAGGTACAGGCAAACACTTAAAGATACAAACAATTACTCCATACATGATGATAAATATAGCATAGGCACTCAGGCATGAATCGTAAATTTGCAGCTTCTCCCCATATAAGAAGATAAAGACCCATGTATAGTAATTTCCGCTGTTGCACTTCTTGCTGGATAGTTGGCAGCCTGCAAGCAAAAATAGGTAAAATTAGTGAAACTAATAGACTGGACAAAATTTAGAAGTCACAGGCAGGGCTATAGTTTGAAGGATATTTGTCATACCAGTCTCAATTGAGAGTGGAACGATAGAAGAAATTCAGATTTTCATCAGAAGAAAAGTATGCATTAAGGTATACTACTAAGTGAGCTCCCAATAAATCTGGTATGACGATAGTCTTTATAAAAACAAAATTGGTCTTACTTTCTTCTCTTTCCCATCAATTAAACACCAAAGTTGGCCTTGTCTCCAAGAGTTGACCATCTCCACTTGACTTTTTATTACCTTTTCATGTTTTCACTTTCCATTAATAATTGGTGTTAATTGATTGCAATTAGAACTGCCCAACCTACTTAAGATCCCAACTTGACCACTGTCCATAACAGCATGCCAGTAGACGATAATACTTGCAACCTAAGTTACTTGGACTTGGGCGCGGGTGTCCAATACGGGTGTAGATATAGATGTCGGATCATTCATAATCTAAATTTTAAGATTTGAGGGTACGGATACAGGTGTGGCCGTGCAGGGATTCGGCTAAATATAATTCAAATATCTAAAAGAGTTATATGTCAAATTATGAGACGGAAAACATACAAGGTATTCTGAAGAGAAAATATTGATGAGAATACCATAAGTAGATAAAAGGTAAAGGACTGAATTAGAAATTTCTCTATACAAGGTTATCCATTTTCTATAGTTCCACCGTAGCTTTTTTTAAAAATTATGGAAATCATAGGTATTTGTCCCAAATTTCTCTATCGATTTTGGTCAAAGAACCCAAAATCGGTTAACCAAATCCGGTATGGATACGACAGCCACGCCACGTCAACATGGGCGCGGCACCAAAAGTGAAGAGTCCGAGCAACTTAGCTTGCCACTGCATGGCTATCAATTAACAAAGCTGCCAGTACTAGTAAACAACTCAATATCAACTGATTGATAAAAAAGGAGATTAGCTCACCAAAGACTGCTCTTGCGACCAAGATACTTGCACCATTTTTTGTAGTTTTTGAAAAGTTTCTTCATAACATCAGTAAGTGCCAGGTCATCCAGCTAGTGAGAGTGATGTGGATGTCAAAGTCAGAAACAAAAACAAAGAGATAAAAAGTGCTATTTCATATGAAATAGATTACAAATAATAACCTTTGGTTGTTGATCAAGCTTTGGAAATTGTCGGATGTGAACATTTGCCAACAACAGAATCAGATGCTCCCGCTGATTCGCCACATTATCTTTCTGCTTGTCAATTCCAATTACAAAATAACATTGTGAAACACAGTAACTCATAATGTTTACATAACTCATCTGATGTGTGTTCCCAGAATATCGTAGAAAACTGCACCTGAAAACCAAACATAGCTTGAAGCCAGTCCAGAATATCTTCATCAACTTTCTTCTTATGGTTTTTTGGCCATGGAAGACCTCTTGTATTGCGAAGAGCAGTGACAGTAGCTTGAATCTATGAAAAATGTAAGAAAAAGCATATGACAGAAGCATCATCAAAGTAAAGTCTAGAAAACACGAAAAGGGACTAGAACCCAACCTCGGGATATCTCATAATTGCTTGATTTGAACTATCAGGATCAAGTGGAAGTATATTATACGGAACTAGTATCTCAGTCTTCTCGGCAACCTTTGTATGAGCTTCCAAAATCTACATGTGAAATGCATATAAAATAGAGGATAAGCCAGGAT
>JAJOOR010008362.1:0-11553 GCA_036250505.1 Solanum acaule | reverse complement strand
AGAAGCATCCCTATACAAGTATAAATAAGGGTGACATTAGGCATTTGTAATCAACCCAAGAACAACCCAAACAAAGACAATTCAAGAGTCTTCTTCCAAAAACAAAGTTCTCCTTTCCAACTTCCTCTTTTTTAGTTGAATCTTCCGATCTTAGTTAACGGTCTTGGCCTAGCAGGCTTCCCGAATTATACTATTCTTCTGTTATTCTCAACATTTTACTATAAACAAAGAATTGGGTGGTCTTAGAGTATCGTATATTTGATTCTTAGCCATTTTCAGTTGAGTTATATAGTTGTTCCATATGGGTTGAAATTTGAATAGAGGCTTTTCAAAGGAATTTATATTGACAATGCATTGAAGATGTACATTGTTATTTCTTTATTAGAAAAGGAACTAATATAATCCTGCTGGAAACAGAATTACGCCTTCACAAAGTTAATAACTTGTCCATCAGGCAAATCATAATCAAATGCCACATTGGAGGCAGGAGTCAGGAGGATGGTGATTCGCCCTCCCTCCTCTCTATCAACTTCTGGCTTCTACTAACAAAATAAATAATGGCTCAGTTCCGCATAGAACATCCTTAAAAGCTAGGAATTAAGCAGCAAAATATATTGTTTTGCCTAGCGACTTTGTATTCAAGGGGACTCGACCTGAGACATCTGATTAAGGATGAAGGAGTACTTACCACTCCACCACAATCCTTGGTAAGTCGAGCCTTATAGGGACGGGAAGCCCATGGAGAAGTGGCCGAAGTGCGGAGATACCCAATTTTGGTATCATCGTTTGTGTTATATATGCTTGTAACGTGTAAAACCTATAAGTCACTTTGAAATAAATTCAAACGTACGACGTCTGAAGTCAAGCTTATCAAAGTCATATGTTTATGAACTTAAGTCATAAATGGTTGAAGTTCAACCCTTTTTACCCGATGCTAGTTCAAACAATTTTTCTCGAAGTTCATACACGTATAATTGAAGTTTAATCATTTTTATGTAACTTCAAACATTTTCATCTTAAATTATTCTGAAATAAATAGACACATTAAAAAAAAATAGTTAAAATTTGAATACAACTTAAATAATATGGCCTAGTATGAAATGGTGTGATAGTTAGCCCAACTCATATGAGTATACTATGCTGATATGAAACAAGAAGATGGTAACAAGAATATTCAATAATTAGCCTGGCCCATAAAGGAATGGTGTAATGTTCAATAATTAGGATATTTATGAAAAATAAAAGTGAACTAATAATTAAATATTATATTCAAAGAAAATTGGGAATTGCAAAAAACGGTTAGTTTTGTAAAACACACTTTTAAAATGAGTGGAAATGGTGGTGATTACTAATGGTGTGTAAGATCTTGGTTGATGGTAATTGTGGTTGATGTAGGTAGTTGATAGTAATGACTAACGAAGGTACTTAATGATAAAAGCGATTGATTGGTAAAGATGATGGCGATAATGATAATTGGTGATTACAACTAATGATGTAGATTAGTGAGGAAGGAATTCAAGGTGGTCGGTGCATGGCGGTGACAGAGTTGGTATTTTTCACTAAGAGGATTAAAAAATGAAGAAAAAACTAACACACAAAAAAGTCTATGAAAATTCAGTATCTACTATCATATATATATATATATACATAAAAGGAGTAATTTTTAACCCCGTAAAAGCTAACAATAGTATAATTTTCCGTCGAAAAGAATTCAAATAAACTCCACTAACCATATTTAGCTCCGCTCCTTAGATGGTGGTGGAGTCTATTAATATTTTTTCATATCAATTTATGCGATATATTTGAATTGAATACTGACATTTTTCTTATTGTATGACTTAGAAAGTTTTATCATAAAAATGACAAATATTTACATATCTATTAAAAAAAAAAGTTTATCAAGAAAAGATGAACATGTTAAAATTTATTTTTAAATATAAAAATTAATATTTTTTAATATATATTAATAAAAATAATAATCATATCATCATATATCATATCATCATATCATATATTATATATTATATTATATATATTACTAAAAGTGAGAACAAAAAAAGTTAAAAGTTGAAATACCAAAATACCCCTATAAAGTTGAGTTACTACAATAATGCCATTAATATATTTAATAAGTTAAAAGTTATAATACCAAAATATCCCTATAACTTTGAGTTACTACAATAATGCCATTAATATATTTAATAAGTTAACAGTTATAATACCAAAATATCCCTATAAAGTTGAGTTACTACAACAATGCCATTGAAATATATATATATAAAAAATGAATAATAATAAATTTTAGCTGAAATTTATAGAAATTTTTACTCTTTTAAAAACTAAATTAGTTATACTTTTTTAATCTTTTTTTTTTAAAAAAAATAAAATATTTTCACTTTTCACCAGTTTACTTAACATAAAGTTTATCTTTTTATTAAAATAAATTTTCTAATTATTATAAAAATGAATGTCCTAATTATTGTAATTAAGAAAACTAAAGTTAGTCTCTTTGCCTACCATGCATGACTATTCATTTTCTTGCCTAATCATATCGTGTTATAAATAATTTCTAATTATTATAAAAATGAATGTCTTAATTATTGTAATTAAGAAGACTAAAGTTAGTCTCTTTGCCTACCATGACTATTTATTTTCTTGCATAACCATATCATATTATTATTATTATTATTATGAAAACTATAAAGAAGGTGTAAGCCAAAAATTGAATAATAAAAATAAAAATATTAGAGAATTGTAAGATATTTTTGCCTTTTTAAAAACTAAATTAATTACATTTTTAATCTTTTCATTAATATTTATTTTCCAACCAATGTACATGCCCTTACTTAAAAAAATTGAAAGTCTCATTAATTTGATTGTAATTAGTTCTATTTTTTTTCTCCTTATTTATTATTTTTTCCTTTATTTTTTTAGATATTTACTTTCATAATTCATATCTAATTAATTACTTATTGCTACTTTTAATATCCATTATATTCTCATGTTTTTCATATTCATAACCTTCAAATATTTACTTTATAACTTTAAGATATCTTTTGATATTCCTCCATTTTTATCTATATAAATTCATCTTTTTTATTTCGAAAGACCTCTATTCAAGGTTAACTTTTTTCATTCTATAGTTAAAATAATGAAGCACTTATGTCACTATTGTGCTATTTGATTCATGCATTGATTTGACTCGATGAGGAGGCCTCTTGAATTATTATCGGTCATGGGATAAGGTGTCAACAAGAATTCAAAAAATTATGTATTCAATTATTTATTTTGTCCATCTATATTATTATGATAAAAAATTTAAGAATGATGTATATTGTTTTTTTATTCTTCTCTATTTATTTTTGTATTTTATCTCTATTAGACCTCTTTAATTTAATTTTTAATGAATTTCTAATTGTAGCAAGTCTGTCTTTTTATATGGGCTGGAATTAGTCATTTGTGACTTTATTGGAACTTTGTTAACTACTGAACAATGTTTAAAATTTACAGTTGGATACTTAAAATACGTCACTCATTTGGTGTTTCTTATCAAACTTTTAAAGATTAATTTGTAATTGTTGCATTTAATTACTTATTATACATGTATTTTTATAGAATCTTAATCATTCTAACAAATCTATAATACTATAATTGGAAACAAAAAAAGTAAAAGTTGAATTGCAGCTTTGCCCCTACTATAAATTAGAAGAATGTTAGGCAAAAGTTAGATTACCGTTTTACCCCTACATTAAATTAAAATGTTATAAGGTATTAATAAATTAAATATTAAATAATAATTATATCATATTATTATATTATTATACTAATGCTAATCAGTATAGACCTGCTTGTTTGTTTTATCCGTTTTTTGACTTTTCATTTTCTTCCTAATCTAAATTATTCTCCCATTACCTATAAATGTTTACTTATTGCTATAGCAATTATATTAAAGAAGGAGAATGAAGAGTTGCACGGTATTAATTACGAGAGAAATGTTCACTTATTGCTTCAACAATAATAATGATGAATAAGGAGAATGAAGAGTCGAGGTAATTTACTATCAGAGTCAATATTATATTTGTGTAGCAAAGAGGTCACCCGATGGTTATATAGCAAAAATGCATGATAATTAAGCAAACTTTTCATTTCACTCTAAATACATTAGTTGATCACTTATCACTTCCATTATATTCTTTTATTTTTTATAGGAGAAAAATGTACGTGTACATTCTAAAACTTCATACGGAGCTTGCAATGTGATGGGAATGAATGTTGAAAATCTTTGCGGAGGTTGAAATTTATCTTTTCACAAAGTTGGCCTTCTAACAAGCATAGTAAGTAACTAATACATTTTAATGTTTTGAAAACTTCTCTTTTAATATCTTATTTTTAGGCAATTATTGAAGGAATTCAGCGCGTTTTCATTGATTTACATACTTTGGGTAAGTGAGATGAAAACTCTCTTCTTCATTTCTTTGTCATTTGACTTAATTATGTTATGTAAGTTGATCATCAAAAAGATGCTACATTTATCTTTCTGTCGTTAATTTTATTCCCCTTATTTTATAAGAGCTTAGTTTTTCCCGTTTCATATCATACCTAGGTCCTAGCTAGCTACAATCTTTGGAAGAAAATTATTATAGATAATAATGATGGTCATGTTTAAGTATTATGTTGATTACCTAATTTTTTATTGCATACAACTAAGTACCGGCTCAAAGTGTACAAAAAAGGCATCCACGTTAGTAACGTTTAGGTGCACTTCTTAAATTTAGAGCAAGAGTTCATTGATCTGTCACATCTCATCAGATGCTATATTATCATAATTAGTTTTACATAATTCAACATATCTTTTTTTCCAAACAAATAACTAAAAGTTAAATGAAACAGCGAAACATATATTTAGATATTTTAGTCTAGAAGATTACATTTTTTTTTTTTTTTTAAGGGAAAATACCAATGTAGTACTTCAGAATATGGACCAGTCTCAACATTTTAAACAGAGGGATAAACCAGCAAAAAATAAAACTTCAAATTTACCTATTCAGTATCCTAAGATTTTACTTCAAATTTTCCTACAGTGTTAACAAATCCCTTAAATATTAAACTCACAACAAATCACAAGATTAAGGAATAATTTCATGGGAAAAACAAAAACCCATTCTGGATCAACAAGAGCTGGTGGGATCAATTCTCAAAAGGGCAATGAAAAATGCAACACAGCTACTGTAATCCTACTCATCATTCTGGCTCTCATCTTTGACAAGCCTTATCATGTCATCAATTCTCAGAATGGTAATAGCTGCTTCTGTAGCAAACTGTATAATTTTTACTTTGCTCATTGCAGGCTCAATCACCCCAGCCTCCAAGTTATTTCGTACAGTGCCCTTTGATAGGTCCAGTCCCATGCTTGACAAATGCTTCTTATCAGCTTTGGTTTGTGCAAGGTAGTGGCATGAACGTAGTTTAGATACCAAGTCACTGGAATCTTTTGCAGCATTATTTGCAAGAACCTTTGGTATGACAAGTAAGGATTCAGCAAATTGTGCAATAGCCAGCTGCTCCCTTGACCCAAGAGTAGTAGCTAGGTACTCCAAGTAGACACATAAAGCAGCCTCAACAGCTCCACCACCAGCAACAACATTTGAAATCCTTCTTTTCATTTATTTTTGGATGCAAAAGTAAGCTTTATATAGAAACATATTAATCAATACAAGCTTTATCGTATTTATAAAAATATAATGTGATAAATATTTATATAAACATGAAATTAGACTTGCATAAATTTTAGATCGTAATAGAAGACAAACGTGCAGTGCACGTTCCCAGGACTAGTATTATTATAAGTAGGAGGGAAAATGCACAAGTACCCCCCAGCCTATGCCCGAAATCCTAGAGACACACCTAACCTTTACTAAGGTCCTATTACCCCCCCGAACTTATTTTATATGTAATATTCTACCCTTTTTTGGCCTACGTGGCACTATCTTGTGGGCCCAGCGCATGTTGACAAAATTTTCAAGGATAGTGCCACGTAGGCCGAAAAGGGGTAGAATATTATAGATAAATTAAGTTCGAGGGGGTAATAGGACCTTAGTAAAGATTAGGTGTGTCTCTGGGATTTCAGGTATAGGCTGGGGGTACTTATGCATTTTCCCTAAGTAGGAAGCTCCTAACCCCAAAGTTGATTTACCGTTTTAACCCTACAATATTACTTAAATATTAATTTATTAAAAATTAAATTTGTTGTCAGCCCTAATTTAATTCTTCAGAAACATATAGCTCCTGTTCAACGTCCCTCGTGATCACTGTAACTGTCGTATAGTTGCTGCTCAACCTTCCCTTCTGCAACGCTCAAGTTCCATTACTTAAATTATCCGTTCTTCAAAACCTTTTCAGATACTTCACTCATCTGTATAAATGTCTCCAAAAATATTTTATTGTCCATTAATCTGTTTCTCTTTTCTGTGTCTGAATCAAATACATCATTATCAGGTAAATTTTTTTCCTGCTCTGTTTTTGTTGCATAATAGTTACGGTCAATTGTTAACAGAACTGTGATCATGAACGAATCAAAGAGGCATATTCTGATTGTTAGGATGATAACCCTTAGACTGGTCCAGTTCATGTATTGTTTTCCATCACCATGCTGAGCCATCCCAAGCTCGCACATCATCAATCGTTTCTTGGGCAATGTTGCCGCAAATTCTTCTATGTTGTGTCATTATCTGTGCACTGTTGTTTTGTCGTTTAAGTGAAAGTATGCATAGTGCTCAAGTAGAAAGTTTTATCCGGGATGATATTAACAACCTGTGATGGAAAACATATATTGGAGTTTATGCAGTTTTCAGTTCCTTTTTATCTTCTCGACTGTTTTTTTCTTTTACTTTTAATCATTAACTTCTGTTAAATGTTGTTTTGTGGTTTTTAAACACTACAGGTGTTTTATTTTGCTGTAGGGGACAATAGGCGAGGGCGCTTTCTTAAGGTTAATCTACTTTCCTGACCTTGACGCTTTGCTTCTGCTCTGTTTTGATGCTAATTGAAAATATATGTACACCCTTAGTTTCCTCGCACATTGCAATCAGTTTTACTTGATAGCTTTTAGATGACCTTATATGAACTCGCACATTACGATCACTTTTACTTGATAGCTTTTAGTTTCTGCCAGGCAGAAATTATCATTCTCCTAGAGTAACCAATTCAACGCAATGCCAACCGGAGACTAAGAAATCAACTGTTTTATACTCCAAATATCAATAAAGATCTTTATCTCTACGTTTCCCTCTATAACCATGTAATCATATCTGAAACTTAAATAATTATTTCATGGGAGGGCATAAATTATCTGAAGACATTAATATAAAAGCTACCTGAAATATGATTCCAACTGTCCCGTTCCACTTTGGCCTGAATGGTCGACAGTATTCAATCCCGGCCGTGGCACGTCCTATCGTAGAAAGTTTTATCCAGGATGATATGAACAACCAGTGATGGAAACATATATTTGAGTTTATGCAGTCTTCAGTTCCTTTTTATCTTCTCGACTGTTTTTTTTTTTACTTTTAATCATTAACTTCGGTTAAATGTTGTTTTGTGGTTTTTAAACACTGCAGGTGTTTTATTTTGCTGTAGGGGACAATAGGCGAGGGCGCTTTCTTAAGGTTAATCTACTTTCCTGACCTTGACGCTTTGCTTCTGCTCTGTTTTGATGCTAATTGAAAATATATGTACACCCTTAGTTTCCTTGCACATTGCGATCAGTTTTACTTGATAGCTTTTAGATGGTCTTATATGAACGCTTTGCTTTTGCTCTGTTTTGATGCTAATCGAAAATATATTTACACCCTTAGTTTCCTCGCACATTACGATCACTTTTACTTGATAGCTTTTATATGGTCTTATATGAAAGTAGGTTGACGGGTTGTTTTCTTACTGCTACCATAATATTTTACAATTAAACAAACTCTTAAATTAAGACCAACCGGTGTCGAGTCTAATTTCAGACATCTTACTGCTGCCATAGTATTTTACTATTAAACAAACTCTCAAATGAAGACCAATCTGTGTCTCTAATTTCAGACATTATTCTACATTCCCATTGACTTTAAATTTGCTAACCACCTTGAAATTAGGATCACCTCAATTAAAATATTGATTAGCGTAGTGGTCAATGAAGTGGGATAAAGTCAAAGGAGACCATAATTCCTACCAGTCAGAAGGAGCAAGTCATTATATACATGGCATGGTCTCTTTGAGTCTGGCTTTTGTTTATATCTGTGTTTCATTCTGTCCTGTAGTTTCTCTCTTGTCTTTCTCTTCTTGTCCGTTTTTTGCCTGTATCTCTCTTCTCTCTCAAATGGCAGAAACAAGAAATGATATCATGTATACTCTTTACCTTCAGTTAAAGATAATGGAAGACCACCAACAAAAATTCTTTGTCTATAAGTTACTGGTATCTTCACGTTCACCTTATACACAAATAGAATATACTCTTTAAACATAAACCAAGGCAAAGAGTAATAGTAAATGAAGGAAAAATGACATTATGTGGTGCTTTCAGGAGAAAATCCACCACTTGATATTCACTGTAGTTGTTCTTTTATGTTTTGCTCCTAATAGCAGTCCTAGCTTTGATTTAGGTATTATGCCTTAGGATTCCTGCTGCTGAATGTTTACTAAAGTTAACATAGACATAAAATTGCTAAAACTTAGCAGAGAGGAAGAAGTTTTTGTTGTCATCAAGCTCCATGCCCTCATTGACAAAACAGTCGACAAGTGTATACACCATACCTTAAATTTCTATTATTCAACAACGTATATTGATGCTTTTCTATCCATTCATGAACAAATTTTTGAGCAATTAGCTTAGCTTTCCTATTTATTTTGAAATCTACATATTGTGATATGCATATTGCTTTTTGGGAATGTTGGATTGTCATTGACAACAAATCTCCAGATGTGTTCTTTGTTTTGTTAGTGTTATTTATGCTTCTGTTTAGTTTTTTGGTCTATGAACTGGAGATTTGGGAAATTTAGTTCTGCAGGCATCCTTTTGAAGTGATTAGACCTTGCTTCTTCCTTTTTTTGGTATAAATTTCGCGTAATTAGATAAGCTAACAAGCTGAAGATGCAGCCACTAATGTTTGCATTAGGATAAATTCACATCACACCTCTTGCAGTGCGTACAGCCATATCTAAAGCGAAATGTATAAAATGCCTCATATGGAAACACATCATCTCTTTTTCCCATATAGATAAGCTTTGCAATGCTTCTTCAGAGTTGGATATAGCTACCTGGTAAACAATTTAAGATTCTGTAGGCTTAAGAAATTTCTAAGGAAAACTAAAATAAATTACAAAATAGATATATAGCATTTGCATTGTAATTAAATCAAGGACAAGTATAATTTTTCGCATAAATTTTGTTGTTTATGAAATTCAAAAGAATCGGCTCTTGTTCAGGCTTCCAACAAATCAAGCGAACCAACGGTTTTGGTTGGTAGTTTGTGAGTACTTAAATTTATGCAAGAAGCCAGATGACTATTGAAGATAATACAACATAAATCCAAACAGGCAATACCATTTTATATTAAGTTTTAGTCATTAATTATCTTATATAAATGGATATCAAGTATATGTGTAACCCTCACCATTGGATGAAACAAGCTCAACTGATATGTCTCTTCTTCTTTCATTTTGTTTTGTTACTTAAAAGCTTAAATCCTCTCATTTATCATATTTCTTGTATGATCTCTTTTATCTTTATTCTTATGTAGCTCTACTGGTTTTATTTTAGTAATTGTTTTCTTTTTTCTATATCTCACAAATGATTGTGTTGTATTTCATTATTCAATTATATGTATGTAACTTGACAAAAAAATAAAATTGTCAAAATTTATAGATGGCAGAATTAATAATTTTGAATGAGCCAAAGAAGACGAAGGGTACATATATATGTAATTATTATTTATATATGTCAATTAAATATTTAAACAATGATTATTTTATAACAAATAAATACTTTTATTTTGTAGGTGTAGACTATGAAATTGATAATGATCTACTAGCCATCCTAAGGAAGACATATGTTGATCGAATTTCTTTACAACTATTACAAAACACCAGTCTCCTTTGACGACAAGTTCTCGATATGTATGCATCTGTAAAAAAGTGGAGGGTATTATTCCTTAAAAAGAAGGCGGAAGCTTTAAGGCATTAAATATTTTGTAACTATAATGTCAACATTTGAATTATGTGTTGTAACAAAGTTTGAATGCAGATATTCCACTGCCAACAAAATTTGAGTGAACCACTTCAGAAGTTTCTGCATTATGAACATCTCTTGAAGGATTAGACACCAGAAAATGGCAACTAACTGAAGTTTATACTAGAGCAATAATACACTACCCCAACCGATTGAATAAATCAACTCGTAAATTAGCTATAAACTTGTTTTCCTGTGTCCGTAGTCTACAATTAGATGTACAATTAACATGTCCCAGAAAATGATAAACTAAAATGCATTGTCAACATACCTCTTCTGGAAAATATTGCCCATTTGTTTTTTTCATCAGTTCAGCCCTATCAAATGCATTGTTAAACTTAAGTTTAGCAGTTAAATTAATGAAAAATGAGAAGTTATATAGAGACTTACATATCACCACCTTCGCAATAGCTGGTAACAATGCAAACATAGCAGCCCTACAGTACGATTAACATGAGAGTAAAATAATCAGCAATTTCAAGGATATTATAGTCAATTCAGCACTTGAAAACAAAATCAGGCTTCTCACCTTCTCTACCCATGCTTCCTTGAACTCAACAATATATGGATGTTGAAGACGAGCGATCAGTGCCATCTGCACATCCAAGTTGCAAGAAAATACATATCAAGAATTTTGAATAGCTATGCATTTACGTAAATTCTTGAGAACATATTGATATGAAAAATGTATATGATAGAGACAAAATGGAGCACAACTAGAAAACATAAGAATTTAGCCACATTTATTTCCTGAAGTTTACTTATATAAGTTCCCAGTATAGAGTGAATTACAGATGTATAATCTTTATCAAGTGATATGAAAACACTCTCAAGGGAAACCAAGAGCTAGTCAAGAAATCGGGTAAAATCAGAATCGGCAAAAAAGATAAAATTCAACTCTGAAACCAAAAGAAACTACATAAAGGGATTCCAAGAGCATCCCTGGTCCCAAATAGAAGTGAACTTCAAACTCAATAGCTGATGAACATAATGTAACATCCGACAATTTATAAATGAATATGAAGAAGCTTGAAATTTGGAAATAGTCATTTTTTGGAAAAATTTAAAATCTGGAAATTTGGCAGTCCAGAATCTGGAAAATTTGGCTAAGTTCAAAAATCTGGACATTTGGCTAAGTGTGGAAATCAGTGAGTTTTTGGCCAACTTTGAGCAGTCATAACTCCTAGGTCAGGATGAGTTAGGAGTAGTTCCAGTTATGGTTTCGAAGCTTGTGGAACGATCTTTCCAACGCCACCGAGTTTGCTCGATTCCGAGTTCGTATGAGC
>JAJOOR010008361.1:0-25352 GCA_036250505.1 Solanum acaule | reverse complement strand
TGTCAAAATAGACAAGTAATTAGGTACAACTAAAAAGGGAAAAGTGAACAAGTAATTAAGAACATATGGAGTATAACAGATAAGATCAACTGTCCAATTCTAATCTTAATTATAATTCAGGATAATAATTTTAGATATTTTCATATTGAAATTAAATTTATTTCATATTTGATCGGAGATATTAATTAAAATCGATATTATTTGTAAACCAAAACTTTTGTATAGTTTATCTCATATAAAAATAAAGATCAACTATCAAATTTTAATCTTAATTATAATTCAGGGTAATAATTTTAGATATTCCTATTTTGAAATTAAATTTATTCTATGTTTGATCGGAATTATTAATAAAAATCAATATTATTTGTAAACTAAAATTTTGGTATAGTTTAATGTTTATCTCATTTAAAAAATAAGATCAACTATCAAATTCTAATCTTAATTATAATTCAAGATAATTCTAGAATATTCTCATTTTGAAATTAAGTTTATTCCATATTTGATCAAATATATTAATTATAAATAAAAGCAATATAATTATATACCAAAATTTTGATATAGTTTATATTTATATCCCATATAAAAGATAATAAGACCAATATTCTTAATCATAATTCAGTATAATAATTTTAGATATTCCTATTTTAAAATTAATTTTGCTCCACATTTGATTGAAGATATAAATTCAAATCAATATTATTTATATACCAAAATTTTGGTATAATTTATCTTATATAAAAAATAAGATCAACCATCAAATTCTAATCTTAATTAATTATAATTCAAGAATATTCCCCCGTTTTGATCATACAACCCTCAAAGATATGAAAAAAATAACATTTTTCTAATATAAAAATGGGTAAAAATCACGAAAACCTCATCGATAAGATAAAAGTTCAGACATGTAATTGACCTACTTATATATAACGGAAAAAAAATATTTCTATGATAATCGCCACGTCAACACCCCTTAACTCAACCCGAGTTAATTTATCAAAACCCTAACCACTCCACACCCCCTCAAAAAACCCCTATATATACTCCCACCTCTTCAACATTTGTCCTCTCTTCTCTTTTCTCTCCATTTTGCTCAAAAGAGTGACAACACATACATTATAACGTATGAATCATTTCTCTCTCGATCATATCGAAAACCCTAGCTTAAAATCATCAAATTAGGGTTCCAAATCGGTGTAAATGTGATTTTTTTGTTGAATGATACATTGAATCGGTGTAAAATTTGAGTGATTTTTTATTTTGATTTGTGTTTCTGTATCAATGGCGGAGCGAATGAGGAGATTTGGAGTAGGTTACGCTTTGGCACCGAAGAAACAAGCGAGTTTCATACAGGTATCGCTTGTTAACCTAGCGAAGGAACGAGGAATCGATCTCGTTAAGATCGATATGGATAAGCCTTTGATTGAACAAGGACCGTTCGATTGTGTTCTTCATAAGCTGTATGGTGATGATTGGAAGCGGCAATTGGAGGAGTATGCTTTGAAATATCCTCATGTGTTGATTATTGATTCGCTTGAGGCGATTGCGCGGTTGCATAATCGGATTTCGATGCTTCAGGTGGCGACTGAGCTGGAAATCAAGTGTGAAACGACCTCGTTTGGGATTCCTAAACAGACTGTTGTGTATGATGCGAAAATAGTGTCGGCGAGTTATTTGGAGAGTGAGGGATTGAAGTTTCCGGTGATTGCGAAACCGTTGGTGGCTGATGGAAGTGCCAAATCGCATAAGATGTTGTTGGTGTTTAATAAGGATGGGCTGAGTAAACTGAAACCGCCTATAGTTTTGCAGGAGTTTGTGAATCACGGGGCTGTGATTTTTAAGGTTTATGTGGTTGGTGATTATGTGAAGTGTGTGAAGAGGAAGTCGTTGCCTGATGTGATGGAGGAGAATTTAGGGAAATTAGAGAGTTATTTATCGTTTTCGCAGGTTTCAAATTTGAACACTTGTGAAAAAAATGATGATAAATACTATAAGCTGATGAATTTGGATGATGCTGAATTGCCCCCATTGAGTTTTCTGAAGGAGATAGCAAGAGGGCTCAGACGAGCTACGAAACTGTATCTCTTTAATTTTGATTTGATTAGGGATAATAGGGTTGGAAATAAATACCTTGTTATTGACATTAACTATTTCCCTGGGTATGCAAAGATGCCGAATTATGAGAGTGTGATGACAGACTTTTTCTGGGATGTGCTGAATAAGAATGATAAGGGTTTTGAGAATTTACAGAAGGGCAGTTGTGAAAAGGAGGTGAGGTTGTTAGTTGGGAATAAAGGGTATGGTGAGGATGAGGGGACATTACCAGTTTCACCTCTTAAGAGGGAAGAAAAGGAGAATACTATTCAGGTCTAAGAAGGGACATTTGCGTGGCTTGCGCGGGTGGCCAAGGGTCAGTCAGAAGATTTGGTCAAGATGCTGTTTTGCAGGTGTTACTGGTAAAGCTGCAGGGATTTCTTCTAGGTAGGGAGTTAGTATAGAAGGGAATAAGTAGGTTCCTGAGATGGCCTTCTGAAGGCAGTAGATGCTGTTCTTTGTTGAAACATGTACATTCTATCTTTGCAGTCGAGATAGGTACTTTGCAGATACTCTTTTTCTAGGAAAGTTTAGTTTTTTAAAGGCTATTGTATTTCATTGGTAACAATATTTCAATATGTGCCTTTAACAACTTTGATCAATGAAATGTGCTGTATTCTCAATGAGTGTCATACTATATTTCCATCATTTTCTTCTGTTTTGCAGTCCAATATAATTGCATGTGGTTTTCATATCCTAAATAGTGTTTTCTTTCTGTTTATATATTTCAGTGTCCTAAGAGGAATATAGCTTGGTGAATATTTTTTCCACTTTGGTGTTTTACATGAATAACTCTTTATTATACTGTCTTGTTCATGGAAGTTAATGTGAATTATGTCAGCATGACTGCAAGAATATTCCTTTTCTGGACCACAACCCAAACAAGACTGTTCAGACTGAGATCATATTCATTAGCTTTTGTAGCATAACAGTGAATTCATATTAATTGTCAGATTCTTATGCTGTATGTGGGGATGAGAGGCAACTTCAACTTACCATGAGTGTTCACCTTTATCGACTTGTCAAGTTGAAGGTTAATTCTTCACTTGAGAATTAGATTCTCTGGTATTGAGGCTTGGCATGCAGTATTCGTACCTTTTTATTTAATGGTTATCATTTACTTTTGCCATTGAATTTCTCTTTTATGCTAGGGTTACTGTGTTCTTCATTTGTGCTAGGGTGACTGCTCCTTTTTGATACTTAAGTACTTGAGCGTTTCAAATGTGAAGAAACAAAAAAAGAATTGTCACTGCCTTTTGTTTTCTGAAATTTGTGGATCACAATTTTGCCATTGGTGAACTTTTTTTCAAAGATCCATCTGATCTTATTTGTCAGTTTGATTCTTGAACATGATGAAGATTGATTAGATAGCACGAATGCAATTATACCAGGGGATAGGTTCCCACTGTGTTTATCCTTGTATTGATGTCCTGTCGACAACTCACTGAAAAGAGAACTTAACCTTCTTATGTTACTAATGATCTTTCAGTTACTGCCAATCCTTTGTACTCTGGCTTTTATGACTCTTTCATGTGGATGGACTCGTTGAGTTGCCAGAGATCAATCAGAGCTATTTGGGGAAGCCAAGGTTTCTGCTCTTATACAGTTCACTTTGAATTTGGGCTGTAGTAATTCTCATTTTCCCTTGAACTACTTAAGCATTGTTGATTGTATGCTTGTCTTGTTTTTTTGTCTCTCTATCTCTCTATATCAATTCCTTGGAGAAATTAACGACTGACAAAAGGATGAACAGAAACCTGTCCGTTGTAGTTGCACTCCACCAAAATTTTAAGAGTAGATGATCTTCTGTGGATCTGCAAGCCTTTGCATTATACACACTCCTTTTCTCTGCCACTTTGCTTCTCTGGTGTATTCCTATGTTTTTTTGGTAAGAAAAGAAAGAAAAGAAAAAAGCTTGACAAAAACCGGATCCTATGAATCTCTTTTGAATGACCTGCATGAGAGTGACATTCATTTTGCCACCTAATTTATGGGAGCATTTCACTTGTTATGGTTGGAGAAGGTATATCTTCCATTATCTTGTTCTTTCTCTTAAGTTTTTGTTGGTCCATGAGACCGTTTTTACGATGCATTTTAGAGTATATCATCATTTCCGTTTGGTGAAGGTTTCTTTTCCTTTAAGAGGATATGCATGTGTACAATAAGGAAAAGAAATGAGTTATGGCGTGGGATTCTATTTATTGAATCAATATGTCTCTTAGGGTTCTAACTACACTTAATATCTTTTTATCAATGTATTCGTTTTCAGGAAAGACACTTGTTTTCGGTCATTGTTTTGACAAAAGTATCTCAGAAAATAGCTCGCGTTTATCATGCTGACTTATTATGCAAGTCTTAGACCGAGTGAGTTGATGTCACTGTATTTACTTCTCTCTCCCTCTGTTTCATTTTATGTATACTAATTTGACTAGACACGAAGTTTAAGAATGTAAAGTAGACTTTTGAATCTGTCTTAAACTAAAGGTATGCATAACATAGCAAAAACACCCTTTGATCTTTTGTCTTAAACATGCCATGTCATTCCTATAACGAACTCATAAGTTTAAATGGAGGGAGTACATATTTGGACACAAGGACCTGAAGAAGTAGGTTTTGGATTATGAGTTAGCTTGACATTTTTGGGCTCCATTATCTTTAATTTATAGACATTTTTCCACTTGACATGCATCAATTCTGTTATTTGACGATGCAAATAACATAAAGGCTTTGCCTTTTTTGTTTGCTACTCCATTGGTTAGATAGTAATGATAAATGATTTCAGCTTGATATAGATTGCATTTATATGACTCTGTTGACGAGATAACTTTCTTATTTAGTTGCTTAACTGTGCGATATTGAATTGGCAAAAGTTTTCTTGCATGATTTTGACATGGGAGCAAGATGGCATTTTAATTGAGTTGCATGGATTGAATTGGCAAAATCCCTAGTGCTGGGAAACTGTGAAATGTAATACTAGACAAAAAATCTAGCTTTATGAACAACCATGTCTATACTTTTAGTGTGTGCACTTACAGCCAGTTAGATACTCTGCATGCTTGTATCTCACATGTCACATGAGCATCTTGGTTATGTACTCCTTTTAACTGCATCTTTTGTTTCCTGGAATGACACAAAATATGTATGGAGACATTCTTTGCAGGAAGGAGGGAGAATTGCACAATTGATTTTGATCCTCGACTTGACTAGCTGAAATTGCTCTCACTGTATAGATTTTTCGTTGATGAGGACCTGTACGACCCTTAAATAGAAAGATGATGTATCAGAAGTCAGAGCAACTTATTTCCTTGTTTTGATGCTGAGTATGTGCATATTCTCAATCTTTAAGAAAAGGAAATGGTAAAATACATTCGCATTCTTCAGAAAAGAAAATGGTACAAGTATTTCTCTTTCTTCTTCTTGCCTTGTATGAGTGCCTCCTCCTTTAAATTTTTTCATTTTCTTAACAGGTCAGTCTCTAAATATAGAGTGTCATGGATGACTTCCTAGAGATTCCTTTTCTTTTTATCCTTCAGCTGTATGAGAACTGATTCGTTAGGCTGCTCTTCTACGTTTATGCACAAAATTATAAGTAGGCGTCAGGAGCAGAGATTACAATAGCAAAGAAGGAAAGAGAAACAATGGATACATTATTAGATTTCCAATCTGACGCATTAAATCAGATATTTGGTCATTCAGGGGAAACTTGTAATGTTCAGTGATGTGCTCTTTCCTTAAGAGGGAAGTTACGATTTAAGAAGTTCAAATCTGAGCTAATTGAAATGCATTTCAGAAATACTCTTCAGTTTTAACCATTATACAGAGGCTCAGATGCATGATGGTACATTGACCGTATAGTAATATCTTCAAACTCCTTCAGTTCTGTAGATCCACTGCCCTATATTTCAATCTTCTTCCCTTCTCTGACTTGCATTGGTTACTTCTCAGCAGTGTTGTGATGTTTCTTTATCTGAAATTTATTGTGATTTCTTTTTTGTGTCAGTAAGTGTTGTGCTCTTCCTGAAAGCTATCAAGGACAGGTAGTATACTTGGCCTTGAGGTTCTGATACTGAATATTTTTGTTGGGCATCTAACCAGATAACAGTTTGTGATACCCAAAGTGTCTGATATGGCGCAGAGACATAATTTTTCAAAAAAAATTGCGGATGTGCTAATCAGACTCGGGTAAGCTAACCAAGGACCTGCACTTGAACTGGTGAAAGTGTTTAATTTTTGGGGTTGCTTGACCCCCACTGGATTTCACCTCTTTCTATAGTGGTGACTTAACTGATTTTTGACACCTGACGTTCCTAGAGGCATACCATCAGAAAAACTTCCTTAACCGATTGGGTAGATCAAGAAAACTGTGGTAGCAGCTGCAACAGGAGCTGAATATGCAACAGCAATCCAAGGTCGCACACCCAGACGGAAGCTAAGCTCCCACTCACGACCCATGTAACAAGCTACGCCAAGTAAGAAGTGTAGAATGTATCATTCTTTCTGGTGTACGCATCTTTGGCATACTAGATAGCTTGGGGGTTTTTTGGCTCTGTAACTCGAGTAACCATAGCCTCTGTAGAACTGGAATTGGCATTTTCAACACAACAGAAGGGACTATTAATGCTGCTTATTGTGAAACTTCGAACAACTACGTTGTTCACCCACGCTATGCACTACTTATCTGCTTATCATTGCTGCATTATAGTATTGGTGTTGTTATGCATGTGTTTTGCTTGATTTTGGCTGCTACACTTGTGTATATGCAGCCATGCATTTTAAGGAATCTGACTGGCATTAGTAAGGAATTTTGATGAGAACATGAAATTTTTACCCCATATCAAACACACCCAAAGTATACATACAATATACATACACAAATACAATGGGCCTCTTTTTGGGCTATAGAGAACTCAAGATCTGAATCTACTGAGATACCCATTAACCAACTCCAACATTTATTGGCCCAAAATTGGGTAATATGGTTTGATATAGTTTTGTGGATGGAAAAAAAAAATTACATGAAAAAATTGGTCAATTCTATTTTCAAATAATGTTGTGAATTTTTTTTTACAAGAAGAAAGAATTTTTTTTTGTCCAAACGGCCCTAATAAATATAATTAAGTATAATAAAGTCGAGCACTTATAGGTAAATTAAAATATAATTTCTAAAAATAAATTAAATTATAAATCAGAAGACTTTTAAAACTTGTGATATTATTTAATTGAGTTTACATTAAAATTAAATCATGATTTATGATTAGATTTATTTATTTTTATATTAAGGATATGAATTTAAGTTAGTTAATTTAGTGTTTTTTAACCAACAATGTAGAGATTTGAAGAAGGAAAAATAGATAAGAAATAGAAAATGACAAATTAAAATTAACGTAAAATAACGCATGAATATTTTTTTTGGACATATTTTCTATCTTTTACACACTACAAAGACAATTTCAGATTTTATTGATAAATCCCATTCAACGAATGCGTTTTATGCCTTTCTTGTTGTCCCCATTTATGGAACTACAAATTTGCAATTATGCTCTCTTATTAAACAAGAACTTCACATTATTACATATATTACACACTTAATATTTTTACTATGTCAAATTAAGGAATTAGACTTATCCCAATATAGTTATAGAGATTATTTTGTATCTTACTATTTTGTTGCCTTTTTTTCCCCCTTATAATCTTGGAGCGGATACTTCTTTTTTGAGTCGAGGATCTATTGAAAATAGACTCTCTACTTTGTAAAAGTAGTGGTAAAGTTTGTGTACAGCTCCTACCTTCCCCTGACTCTATTTATGAGATGACATGTTGTTGTTGTTACTTGTATATATATACTTCTCAATATAGTTAGAGATCGTTTTGTATCTTGCTATTTTGTTGTCTCTTGTTTCACAATCCTATGTCAGATACTTTCTTTTTGCATCAAGGGTTTATTGAAAATAGACTCTGAATCCTCGTAAAAGTAGGGATAAAACTACGTACATTATTCTATTTTTCTTAGATTTTATTTATAAGATTGTACTGAATATATTATTGTTATCGTTACTTATATACTTCTCATTTAAGGACAAAACTTTTATTTCCCAATGTTTTTGTATGCAACCACAAGATAAAATGAATGTCTTATAACGTGTACAACAAACCAACAACGTTAACAAAGACAAGACAAGACAAGTAGCTATAGCTATTTTTATTTTTATTTTTATTGGTTAAGACAAATTTTGGAAGTAGGTGTTTCTTGTGGTCATATAGTTTCTCTATATTATAATCTATACGTTACTACAAATTGCCACGTCCATACCAAACTTTTATCTTATGAACTTTATCAACAAGATTGTGACTTCATATATACAATAGGGGTGGAAAATTAGTATTTGAAATTTATGAGTTTAAGACTAAATTATGTGTATATTGAAAACTTAGTGCACCAACTTTTCTTTGGCTTTTAGTATAAAAATATAAAAATTAAAATTTGATAAGCGTTGGGCGAAAAATTGATCTACAATTAGCCCTAAGCCCTAGTCCATCTTGAATCATCCAATCTCAGTCAAAGTAACTTTTGAACGAGTTAATAACCCGGTATTTATTAACAAACCTATTTTAATCCGTTTAAATTTAACTCAATCTGCCCAACAACCACTTGTCAAACATCTATTAAAACCCCACATTCTTTGAATTGCTTCTTTAGCTTAACTTGTCTCTCTCTATATATATGGAGTACATATACATATTTCTTCTAATACATCTTTTTTTTCATATATATATACTAGCCAAATCCATAACATAGCTAGCTAGCCATATTATTCCCTAATAATTACTAATGGCTCCAACTTCTTTATGTTGCATCTCCAACACTGTTTGTGTTATGGATTCTTCTACTCAGTTCGGCTCAAGCTTGATTATTCGGCTACTTGAAAAGGGCTTCACAGTCCATGCTGCTATTCAAAATCATGGTTAGTTTTTTTCTTTTTAAATTCACCAACAATTGGTTTAATTGTTGTTTTTTTTGAAAACTAGGGTAGGAAATTGATAAAAGAAAGATATCGTCATGTCTAATTCATTTTTCTTAAAGAGATATTGCCTATATTCTCTTTGGGAATTGAACAAAGATATTGTGTATTGTAACTTAAAAATACTCTAGGAGAGTTTGGACTTCATATATTTATAAAACTTTCGAAAAGAGTATTTTTCTAAAAAGACATTCTTTTTTACGAATAGATACGAAGATCGATTAGTTCAATATATTACAAACTAACTAAACATTCACTATAGAAAAATAAGAATTAGTGATGAACAAATTCTAAACATAGCTAAATAAAAAAATTCATCACTTCTAATCTCTTTTAGCGATGAATTATCAGACAAATTTATTAGCTATGAGTTATTTAACGACAGATTCACGATGGTATTGAGATATTGTGTAGGTGATGAAGTTGAGTTGATGTCAATATGTGACAAGAAGAGATTGAAGGTTTTTTGTTTGGACCTTTTTGATTACCATAGCATAATTGATGCTTTGAAAGGGTGTTCTTGTCTTTTTTACTCCTTTGAGCCTCCCAAGGATCACTCCACTATTTATGATGTATGTTCTCTCCTTTCTCCTTTAATTTTTTTCTCCCCATTATGCCCTTTTCATGTCTAAATGTTGCAATTTCATTACTTATAATTATTTGATTATTTATAATCTTGCGTTATGTGATCGATCTCATCTAAAAATTTAAAGTTTTTAAAAGAAAATAGATGAATTACTTAATTTTTGATAAACAATGCTTTCTCATGAATTATTTGAGCCTATATATATGCCTCGTGCGTTCTCATACAGAGTTGGAGTTATATACACTATTAATATTCTATACATGCATTATCAAAAATTAAAGAGTAAGAAAATAAATAATTATAACTTTAACAAACGGTCTTTAGAGATTTTTATAATATGATGCAGTAAAATCTTGTTTTTGAATAATCATACTTTATGAGTTTCAAAATAAGTGTTTCTTTAACTTATTTCACGTTCATAAAATAAAACAATAAATATAAGATATAATTTATAAAGTTACTCCTGTTTATTAGATATCCATCCAACATAAGCATCATTTATTTGGGAATTTAGTTTTTACTAAAACAATATTTATTTTATGACAGAAGAAGTACATATAAGAAGAAGAAGAACATTAGTGTAGAATGATTTGGAAGATCTAAATAGTTGGTCAACTAATTAATTCAAGTTTGCCCTGTTTTAGTTAAGCTAATAATGAAAAGTTTGGTGTGCACATTTTTTTTGGTGTCCTTTTTTTTTTTTTAGGATTTTCAAAAAGAAAAAAAAAATCAATTTGGGACTATACCTTTTCTAAGGTGAATTAAGAATTTAAAGTTAAATTTTTTATAATGACTTACAATTAGATATTTATAGTAACTATTAAATGAATTTCTTAATATATATATTTATATAAACTTGAGACAAAAATTACTCAATTTACATGAATTGTGTATTATATTTTTTCGATTTCTTAATATATTTCAATTTTACTTACAAATTATACTAATTTATTTTTTATTAAACATGTGCAGGAATATATGGCAGAAATAGAGGTAAGGGCAGCACATAATGTATTGGAAGCATGTGCACAAATAGACACTATAGAAAAAGTTATATTCACTTCCTCAGCAACAGCAATTATTTGGGGATTTGATGATAAAAAATCTTCATCTCATGTTGATCTTGATGAAAAACATTGGAGTGACATCAATTTTTGTCGTAAATACAAGGTATGACAATTTTTTTTTTTCATTTCGAATTTATGTGATATATTTTGATAGGACGCATTTTTCCCTTTAAGGGGCAAGAGCATAATATAATCAATTTTGGGACTCCTATTTAAAGCATAACCAAAGCTTTATAAGTTGTTTTTGTTAACTTTAGCCACTTCAGATAAATGCGATTAAAGTTATAAAAAGTCACATATGAAGTTACAAATTTTATCTGAGGGGAAAATACACATATAGACAACTTTGAGACTCCAATTGAAGGCATAATCAATAAGTTTTTGAAGTTACAATTTTTATTTGAACTTTGACATATTGCTTGTGCATGCAAGCAAACTTCAAACATTATTATTTGATACTTATTAATTAATAAAAGTTGTTTTTATTCATGGACAGTTATGGTATGCTTTATCAAAAACACTAGCAGAGAAAACAGCATGGGCTTTAGCTATGGATAGAGGCATAAACATGGTGTCAATAAACTCAGGATTATTAATGGATCATGATTTAAACATCAAAAATCCTTATGTAAAAGGAGCTAAAGAGATGTATGAAAATGGAGTTTTTGTAAGTGTTGATGTTGATTTCTTGGTGGATGCACATATTTGTGTCTATGAAGATGTGTCAAGCTATGGTAGATATTTGTGTTTTAATCACATCATTAATACAATTGATGATGCTAGTATTAATCTTGCCAACAAGTTGTCTCCTTTGCCTTCTTCTCCTCCAAGGTATATATATATATATATCTCTCATTTTTATTTTTTTTGGATACTAACATGATTTTATTAATCACCAGTGAAAACATTACAAAATCATAGCTTAGTCAAACTCAACATGTCTCTCATTTTCCCTCTCCCTAAATATATATATATATATATATTTTTTTTTTTTTATTTTTTTTTTGGTTTTATGTAACAGTATTTGACTAGACATTTATGAGTTCAAGAAGAAAAATAATAATAACCCCGGCCCATTTCCCATGGAATTTTCTATTGATATTCGTCGAGATGGGAATGTCCAGGAACGAATCAAGGATTTAAAATTTATGATTCCTACAATAATCATATATATATATATATGCCCTCTCTTGTTGCAATGAATCCAACACTCTTTTGGATGATGGAGTTTTGCGTGGAAACGCAGAGGTGGAGCTAAAATTTTAATTTTATGGAAGATTTTAGAATAATTATTTAAAGTATTAATAATTAGATTTTAAATTTAATATTGTCTATAGTTAATAAATTTTTTAATATAAATATTACTTTATTTTAAAAGTTATTGAATTCGAGGAAACTCATATTTGGACATTTACCTCCATCCTACTATTCTAACTGCATCCCTATTTATTTGAATATTGGATAGAAAACTCTAAAATATAAAATAGATGGTATGACATAAAAGAGAAAACATTCATTGATCAAATATTATATTGGTGTTCATTTTTGAGGATATGAATTTATTACTAACATATTTTATTTTTTTCCCTTTTTTGATTTGATAGTTTTGAGAAGGATTCAAAGATAATCCAACAGAGGATAAGCAACAAGAAATTGAACAAAATCATGATCAAGAAGATTGATGGGCGCAAAATCGATATATAAAATTGAAGCTCGTATTTATTAAAGATATTATAAAAAATTATTGAATTCACGAGAATTAGGATAATTGTATGTTAGTTGAGAATGATAAATTACTATTTGAAAATTCCAATAGTTTGTGGAAAATCAAGAAGTCTTCTTAGTTGTTGTAACTCTATTTAGTCATATTTTGCTTTTAATAATAATATACATTAATATTTTCATTGCTTCTACGAGTGTTGATTTAAGAAATTCACTCATTCCTAAATTAATTTTCTATGAATCAATATTATTATTAACTTGAAATAGCACTTTTGATATAAATACATATTACTAATAGATGTATATATTATGTGATTTTAGAAGTTTTGTGATTTACATATATCGAATACTTATACTTTTAAAATATAAAAGAGCAATGAAAATACATTTAAAATATAAAAGATACTATAACTCTATTTTATTGGTATTTAATTAGACAATATTGTGAGAAAATCCATATTTAATAAAGTATGAATTTGTTGATATTACTTATGACCGAGCAAAGCGTGAATAAATTGACTAGTTCAGAGATAAAATACATCCTTGATTGTCCTACATTTGTTCAGTCACTCTAGAAAAAAGAAATCTATATTTTCACGTTTAGAATAATATTCTTTTTTTGGTTACCGCACAAAATCAATATAGTTTTAAGGCACCATTTATGGATCTCGCAGTACTAAGATAACTTTTTCGCTTTGTTTTCTTCAATAGATATGTTGACGAACTCCATACAGAACTCATCATCACCATCACCATCACCATCACCGTCACTACCACCATTATCATATTCCGCTCCACCTTTAATTATCACATTCATTGTCTTTCTAGTCCTTTTTATTATTTTTTTTCACCATTTTCTTTTGTAGATGTTTCATGCAACATATACTAGACTCATGGTATATTACTGTAGCTGGATATCCAATTTGTCCAACAAAAAATGATAAAGGTCTTGATCCATTAATTATTCAATCTTTTCCAACATTTATCTATTCAAGTGTACAAGATTATGGTGAGGGTAAATTTGGAATTGAATGTGCTATTTGTTTGGTAGAATTTGTAGACAATAGCTTTATTCGTTTGTTAACATGTAACCATGTGTTTCATCAAGAATGCATTGACTATTGGCTTAAATCACACAAGACATGCCCCGTATGTCGTGCGAACCTCGACTCAGTCCAGTGCACTAAGCATCAGTCATGTATGGGGTCCAGGAGACAATCGATAAATGATCCAATGCATGGCATGAGTAACGAGGGTGAGTCATCAGAAAATGCATGCAATATGACAATCAATTACGAAAACAACATTAATAATGATGAAAAAGGATGCAATAGTGGAACCACAACGACAATGACACCGTCAACAAAACGTGTTGAATTACGAGAGAATGGTGAAAAATTCACAAGATCGCGATCCACGGGGCACTCTATAATTATAATTAGGGAAAATGAAGATAGGTTTACTATGAGATTGCCTCAACATGTGATAAAGGCAAAAAATATGAAAGGGCATAACACAATGAGAAGTTGCATCAATTTTGGAGAAATGAATAGCAAAACTATTAGTGGAAATTGTAGGTTTGGTGAAGTTTTAAAGTTATCCAGTTTTCTAGACAAAGTATGATTTTATTTTAAAAAAATAGCTTGTGATATTTTTGCAATTTTTTTTCTAAATAATGTTAATCTAGAAAAGAATGGATAGATTCACAGAAGCTCAATAGTTTTTATTTGTACTAAATATTTGTAAATATTTATTTGTGAATCCAGTTACCACTAATATATTATTTGGTCGAATAAACATATATTACTAACTCTTTATTTGTTTATTATATTACTTTATTATGCTTTGTAACTCGTATAACTTACAAGTATAACTTTTTTATAATAGCTTACCCACTTTAGTACCCTTCGTCCAATATTAGATGAACACTTTCTATTTTACACGATGGTTAAGAAATCTTTAATAAATTGACCAACTTTACTATTTTGCCCTTTGTTCATACTCATTCTGTCTACTTTTAATTGTCATGTTTCACTTTTCGAAAGTCAATTTGACTAATTTTTAAAGTTAAATTAGATTACATTAATTCGATATTTTAAACCAAAAATTTAGATATTAACTATAGGAAAAGTACTATAAATTCCAACTCAATAACATTCTATTTATTCTGTAAAATTATTATTTTTTGACAAGAACAAGAATGTTTTATTAAAAAATCAGAACATTTAAACACTATAAATTATTTTACAACACCAAAACTCTCATATACATAAAAATGTTTAAATATCCAAACCATAGGACAGTGTTATCTAAATTTTTATTTACAAAACCTTTGAAAAGCAAAAGTCAAACAAACAGTATAATATTATCAATAAATACATAAATATAATAACTTATTATCTAATCCCAACTTCTAACTTAACTCATTTAGTCCTTCCATTTTTTTCTTGTTTCAATTTTCACCCCCTAACTTTACATTATTGCTCTTTATAGACAAAAGTTATCAAACACTGGCCTTTTTGTAAGAAAGGCACTAGTATTTTTTTTAGTAATTGTAAGAACTAAAGTTGTATATTTTGTGTATATTAATTTTAGGACTTAATATTCTATAACTAGTCCTCCCATTGGGGATCTATGTGGAATTCCTTTTCTTCGTTTGGCCGTTCTGTAATTAACAGAAGTTGGAGGGGGCGTTGACGGAATAAAACTTTGCACCTTGTTGATGGTGGTACTTCTATATCGACCATGGTTGTTGTGGCTGTAAGTGTCATCGGAGTCCGATGCTATTGCCTTCAACTGCCTCTTTGCTAATAAGTCCCTCGGCTTCTTAATGAAGTTCTTTGAGGTCCCAATAACCTGCAAAAATAAAGTTGGTATCGACTATATAAGTCATTTTGTTCTATTTGGACCAATTCAATTCACATATGTTATTGAATGTCAAAGACATGTAATACTCAAGATTTGAGTGTCATTTCCAAATTCGAGTACAAAATAAATACAAGAAAGGGTCATTGACTTTTGGTTGCTTGAATTCTTCAAATATGATGTCAAACTCGTATCAGATCCTCAAAATACTAAAAAAGGTTATTTTTGGAAGATTTGATATAGACGAGTGAGACAACAATTTTGGAGAATTCACGTATAATAATTGAAGTTTCAATTCCTAACAACTTTTGAAATTTCCAATTTTTTTAAAAAGTTGATTATTTATGCCAAAGTTTTCCTATCAATAGACCAATCAATGTGAGTGAAATTTCCATACCTACATTTAATACCAAACAACCATTAAACCAAAATATACCTTGAAATATACGCAATTCAAGATTCTTGGACACGCCCAATTCAATTCAATGCCATTAAAAAGTCAAATAAATGCAAGAAAATTTGGCAAAGGAAAAAAAGAGTTTCTCTAGAAGGGCATTGATGTCTTATGTTAAGATGGACGAAATCTTTAAAAATGTCAACGAGTGTGTGTCAAATCCTCCAAAAGTATCACATTTTTAAAGGACCTGACAACAAAAAATTGTCCGAACAACATAACCGCAAGGTGTATGTTGCATCCTCTGAAAAATGCAACGTGTACGCGTCGGATCCTCCAAAAATATTGTATTTTAGAGAACCCAAGTATAACATTTTTGGAGAATTCGAGCAGTTGTGTTGCATTCTCCACAAATTAAAATGCCATTAAGAGTCAAATAAATGCAAGAAAAATTGGTCAAGGGGAAAAAGAAGAATTTCTCTAGAAGGACATTGTTGTTTTATGTTACTATATTATTCAGACTCTTTAAAGATATTGTCCAGTATATCGAATCCTTCAAAAGTTATGCACTTCTAGATAATCTCACACGTGTGATATCATATTTTAAGCGTTCAAATAATATTGATTCTATGCATTTTCAGACGATTTAACACAAATATAACATTATTTTTGAAGAATTTGAGTAACGTCGATTTGAAGTACCTTGCAACCAAGAGAGCAAAATTTGAAGGAATCAAGAAGGGTCCTTTCACAAACTTGACATGTATTTGTGACACCTTTGCCTGGCCTAGGTTGTGGCCTTTCATTCAAAAAGACAATCTTAGCACTGTTGATAATGTATGTTTGGACTAAAGAAATGTCCAAATACTTTTGAATCTCATTCACCCTTATCACATCATGGTATGATGACCTCCTTATCTGTCCAACAAAAAATAGAGCACCCAAAATCAATCATTTCATGCTTTCTAAAAGAGTATAGTTCAGTGTGCTAAATTCTCGCCATAAATAAAAAAATAAAATAAAAAAAATATATATATATAAAAGAGGGTTCAATTAAATTCTCTTTGTCAAAAAATTATAGTGTAATTATGTTAAAAAGTATACTTGAGTATTTATATAAATTGTTGAATTCCCTTAACAAAGGCGGAAGAACCTCTAGTATTTTCGATGTAGACCATAAGTTTTACTAGTAAAAAACTACTAAAATTGCAAAAAGTAGTATATCTGAACTCATAACATTAGAAGTACAAAACCTCTTCAATGCTAAAAATCTAAGATGTTAGAAATTTATAGAGATTAAATTCTGAATCCGCCTCTTTCCCTTAAAAATCAAAGGAAGAGTTCAGTGAAAAGGCAAATGCAACGCCTACGATAGAATTTCTAGCTCCGCCACTATATACACTATGTAACCATTGAAAAACATATCACAACTAAAATGATGAAAGAATCAAAATAAGTTGCACTCATTAATGCTTGCATTAGAATAGACGGTTTACATCACACTCTTTAGAGTACGACCCTTTTTCAAACCCTACGTAAATACGGAATACTTTATTATAATTTATGAAATAAGATAATATACCTGAATGGCAATATGGTCTTTGTGATGAGATAAACAAAGAGAACAAAGAGGGCCATTAATACAATCAAGACAATACATATTGCATTCACTCTTATGAGAATCAATATGTAATTTGCATTGAACAAAAAATCTTTCTTTAAGCAATGGCTTTAACCATGGTGGCCAATTATTTTCTTCTTCATCAGGTCCTCTAGCACCCTATACCCAAAAAAAAAAAAAAAAAATTGTCAACAAAAAAATATAAAAAAATATTGAAGTTTGGTTAGTATTTGAAGATAGTTTCTAAAATTTGAAAAAAATAATAATTTTGACCAATTTTTGATGTGAAATTTCTTATCATTTATAAAATTTCAATTTTTTCAAGCGAAATGCATGTCCAAATATACAACTTAATTTTTCGATAACATTTTTGAATTTCAACTTCAAAAACTTATTTTTTTTTAAAAGTTTCAATCAAATCTATGTCCAAACGCCTACAAATCAATGAAATTGGATGAGTACACTTTTTTTCTACTCACAAGATTTACTTTTTTGAGAGGAATGCACGTCCAAACACAACTTTTATTTATTTATTTTTTAAATTTCAATCCAATCTATATCCAAACACCTAAATCAATGATAAGTGAATTTTTGAAAATGAGTTATTTAAATTTGAAAAAACATTATGTGAATTTTCTTTTTCCCTCACAAAATTTCAATTTTTCAAATAAAATGCATGTTTGACACAACTCTAGTTTTCATATAATGTTTCTACCATGCGTGAATTTAAACTAATCAACTTCAATGTAGACATCAGACACCAGATATGAAAAACAAAAAATTAAATAAAACAAAAACAAGAACTTTTAGATACCATTTCTAAAAACTTAAACTTCAAAACTCTGTTTTCTCTTCAAATTTCAATCAAATTTATGTCTAAATGCCAATGAAATTGATGAAATAACGAAAAAGAGACAAAAGGGGTTTTTGGGATTTAGTTGAAATTTACCATAATTCTTCTGTTCTTGTGTTTGATTTCAAGGATTGTAGAATCTTGATTATCAATCGCCAGTTTGAAAGACTTTTTTTTTCAGTACTAAATTTGAAGCTCTGTTTTTTCTTCTATTTTTTTTAGAGAGAGAAAGGTGTGTTTGATTTTTGGGATTTTAGGTGGTGAGAGAGAGAGAAAATGGAAGGGTACTTGTAGTGGGAGGGGGTGGGGATGTGGTGTTAGGGTGGGTGGAAAAAAAATATTTAATATTGTATTTTTTTTATAAAAAAAAAGAAGGAAAAAAGTTTCTCATACAATAAAAATATATTTTTGGTTTTCCTTAGATATTTGATATTCGTATAATAGTCTGAGAGACGAATTTTGAGAGTAGCAGGAGTTTATTTAAACTTTTTTGAATTACATGGTATATGTAAGGTATTTTTAATTTCTTTTTATGTATATATACAGTTTTGAAATTAAAAAAATATAAATTTTGAACATCTATAACTTAAAATTAGAGATTGACTTAATGGTTGAGGAGAGCTCAAAATTCACCTTGAGAATTAGTTTATTGGTTGATTTTGAATCTAGATTCACCACTGATTATAGCTTAATTGAATTTGAATTCGAGTTAGTAAACTTCACATTGTATTCGAGACATTTTAAATCGTGCTGATGTTTATTGATTTGATCAAATTGAATTTTCATTAAAATTTATTAAAGAGAGAACGAACCTCCATCTCTCCTTTTCATTTTCAATGTGTTCTTTTTTCATTTTAAATTTAAATATTTAATATTTGATATGATTAAAACTAATCTTCCATCGGGTAGGATTTATTAAGAGAGATACGACTCCATCTTTCCTTCAATTTTCCCATCACTTTCAATGTGTTTGTTTTTAAAGTCTATTTGATATTTGATGTTTGGTAATTGCTATATATTGATTCGATTTGAATTTGCATCTAAAATTTATTAAAGAAAGAACGAACCTACATCTTCCTATTCAATTTCCCTATCATTTTCAATGTGTTTAATATCATTAGCTTATTTGGTGTTTGATATTTGGTATATATTAATTTAATATTTGCATCTAGGATGTATTAAAGAGAAAACGAACCTCCATTTCTTAGTGATCATTTCCAATTGTTACATATTATTCCTTTAAGGCATTCAATTCCTCCTTTTTAAGAAAATATATATTGTATTAGTTGTAGTTTCACAAAATAATCATGGCCTAATCTTTCTTTTTTTTTTTAATTATAAAAAAAACATATTATTATTTGGGTGGGGGGATTTCAATAGTGAGTTGGCATATTATTCTCTTTTTGTAAATTTGGTATCTTTACTCCATTATTGACCATTAAGAAGTTGTTAAAGTAGGCATATAGTATATAAAATATGAAGAACAAATATTCTTCGCAATCTTATATTAACCATTGTTTAAATTAGGAACATCTCTTCTAATTAATTACTTCATTTATTTTATCCTTTTCCTTGAAAGAAATTTCTAGTTTAGAGGACCATTACCTAACATTAGTTTTAGAAAAATGTATGAAAATATCAAATAAAATTGTCACCACTAATTAAATGCAATTGTTCAAATTGACATGTTTATTTGTTGAGCAAATTAATAACCACATATTTTATTTTATTTTTTGGTTTTAAAAGTTGGCCATTCGAATCAATTCTTTAGTTTAGGTCATTGATTAAGAAAATACTATATCTCCTTTTGTGACAGTTCAATCCACCTCATGAAAATAAAATATTTCAATTATTGGTGCAATTTGCTCATTTATTTAGCATGGAAAAATAATGATCATCTTAATTAGAGTTATTAAATCTTAAGTATAATATCATTTTAGTCCTTCAATTATAAGTAAATTATAATTTTAGTTCATATGATATTTGACTAAGCATTAAAAAAAGCGAAAGGATTAATGCACTCTGTTGCTTCTCCTCCTTTCTTCTTACTTTTTTTCCGTGCCAAAAGTTAATTCAATTTTCGAAGAATTTGAATGGAATTTTGCAAATTCTTCTTGAATTGAAAGATCATTTTTGAGATCTTCGAACATATTTGAGGTTAAACTTTCAATTAGTTGGTGCATTTTTTTTTATATCCATTTGCTTGTGAATATGCATAATTTTTTCATAAATATTAACCGTCTTCATCACGTAATTACTCATATAGTTACTTCAAATTTAAAGATATTATAGTTCTATAAATAGTCAAATAACATATTTTCTACATAAATGGACGATAAAAAAAATTAATTTATAAAAGATTAAATATCCCGAATCATATATCACAAAGGCTAAAATACAATTACAAATAACTTAGGGATCAACACTGCTATTATTCCTAAGAGATGAGGGATTAAATTTTTAAGGGAAAAAAAACAATTGACTTAGAAAAACAATTGCCCAAAAGTAGAATTACAAATAACTCATTCATGTCATGATTCATGATTGTATACTAAAATAAACTATTATGTAAATAGAATACCTTATAAATTACAAATATACACTAGCTTCTTGAAATATTTAATTTAACTAAAATTATGTAATCACTTACTTATCACCAAAGGATATGAGAGGATGGATAGGATTCTTAGTTAGAGTCTGGAGTTTGGCCTCTAAAAATTATGAATGCATTGAGTGTGAGAGGATATATATAATTCTTAGCTAGAGTCTCGAGTTTGGACTCTGGAAATTATGAATATCTTGGTAGATATCATTTTTTCCATTTAATGAACCGTATTGTATGGATAACAAATTTAAATTAGTTTATACGTGTTTGTGTTTAGATGTCAATTATACATATTTATGGATAAGAAGAGATGGGAATGTCATTGTTAAATGAAATAAGTGTCAGTTAATTCCTTGAAAATGATATGAGCATATCATCTTGTTCAATTTTTTACTCTTTCTTTTTATTTACTCAAAAGATGACATAAGAATCTTTAGTTTTCTATTTATTAATTTATTATAATATTGGAAGGCTTATAATTTGTTAGTTATAGTCAATTTTTTCTCTAATAACATCATTTCTTTGGATATATTTTGACTGCAATTGAAATATAAATATAATATGAAAATCAGTTCTAGAAAAACATAGCCTTTATAGTAAAAAAAAAAATATTTTTATATAGAAAATGACGATTATAAAAAGGTCTGATTAGGATAAATATGTTTTTTTTTTTGCCAATTTCCAAGAGAATATTATTAGAGCTCAATAATTGGGGTGGCTTATCTAAAGTGTCAACATAACAGAGTGGGAGAAGTACATTTAACATCATAAGCCAGATATTATCCAATAATGCGTCAGCTTTTCTGATTCCATTTTTTTTAATAAAATATATTTTAATAATAGGTTGGAGAAAACCACATTATATCATGTCATAATTGCTAAATCCAACATAAAGAGCACAAAATAGAGTGTTACAACTAATACGATAATATTATGTTATTGAATGTACCATATTAAACGTAAATTTAAATTAGTCAGATTAACTGACTAATTTAAATATCAGATAATATGTAACATCTTGCAAATTGAAAGAAACTAGAAAGAGCTGGAATTAGAAAGAGTGATTTTTGGAAATAATAAAAATCTGAAAAATTGGTTAAGTTAAGTTTGAGTTTTTGGTCAACTTCAAACGACTATATCTCCTAGCTCAAGATTATTTAGGTGTGTTTCCAGATATCGTAGGAAATATCCTGGAATAATCTTTCCAACGCCGTCGAGTTTGCGCGATTCCGAATTCGTATGAGTGAGTTATGCCCATTGGAGGTTGGGATGTTCAAATAAGGAAAGTTCAATCCGGATTTTAGAAGGGCATTATGGTCTTTTCACCACCCAATTAAATTAATTCGTTTTTAGCAATTAAATTGGGGTCTAAACTGAATTGGTTCAGTTTAGACTATTGAAAATTTATGCTAGGGTTTTTGGAGAAAGAACGCAAGAGGAGAAAAGAGGAGAAAGAGCAAAATTCGTCGTTCTTGAAGGTTTAGCTTGTGGATTTCGACAAGGGTTGATCCCTACAAGGTATGTGAGTCTTTCATAGCGTTGGGTTCGTTCACCCACGCTCCAATCATGTTATTTCAGCGAAGTTTGTTCTAGAAAGTTGAAAGTTGATAAATCTTGAATGGTGTTCTTGAAATTGGCCTTCGTTCTTGAGTTAGGTTGAGATTGAGGAGTTCCTTGAGGTTAAAATGTTGTTTCCTTGAGTTGTTTGAGTTAGATTCTTGTGTATATATACTGGGTATCTGAATCTAAAGGAAATTCGAGAAAAAGAACTGAGTTTAGGGAATTGGGGTTAGAAAATGAAGAAGGAACAAGTTGGGCAGAAACTGGGTACCAGGTCCGCAACGCGGACCTGTTCCTCAGAAGTGTAACTTTCTCTTCGCGTTGCGGAGAGGTCACAGACCTCTCTGCCTCAAAAGTTATTTTGTGACCAAATATTTAAATGCGTCTCCGCGTCACAGACCTGCTTTCAAACAGTGATTTCTTGATCATTTCTCATGTTTAGCTATCTAAAATCATTCCTAAACATCATGAGATCTTTCCTATCACAAATCACAATCCTTGAATCCATAATTCAATTCAACGAAAGTTAAGAGTCAAGTCAAAAGAAGTTCATAAAGTTTTCTAAAAGTCTTTTACAAATGTTGTAACTTTGTTTTAAGACTTGAGTTTTGAGTTTTGAGTTTTGAGTTTTGAGTTGAGTAAAGAGTAAAGTTTGAAGTTCATTTCTTCAAAAGAGTATATCGGGACTATGTATTCCCAAAGAGTAAATGTTTTCACATTTAAACAAGAAAGGAAACTGAGATTTCCAAAAGAGCCTTTGAACTAGTTTTCAATAAAGAGTAAGAGTAAAGTTCATTCTTCAAAGATTATACGGGAACTAAGTATTCCAAATAGTTAAAATGTTTTCACATTTGACCAAGAAAGGAAACTGAGATTTTCAAGAGAGTTTTTAAGCCAAGTTTTTGAGTAATTATTTGAAACCAAAGAAAGAGTTTTGTTTTTACAAACATATGAGCTAAGTATATTTTGGGAGTAGTATTGAGCACCGATATGGAGATGAGTTTGAGTTCAGAAAACTCACGTCTCCATAAACCATGTAGCCATTATGGGTAGCAAAGGATCATACTTTTTAGATGACTCCTTAAGGTGCTTTTAGCATAGACTAGTGGATCCACTTAGTTAAGCGTTCTATATGACGGCAAAGTATATGACAGTTCTGGCAGTGTGGGCAAGACGATGTATCACCACTTAGGCTCATAGTGGTGGTTGTCGATTAGAGAAACTCCTACAAAAACTATATTACTTTATTAATTATATGAGTAAAATTGAGTTTGTTAATGCATTTTGTTTACCGAACTAAGTTGTTTTCTACTGTTTTAAAAGCTTTCTATATATTGCATGTGTTTTATTGCTTATATTGAGTTAAGTTATTCAGGAGATGAGCAAAGCCAAGGTAAGTGTTTCTTTCAGATTCTTTTCAAGCTTATGTTATGTTTAGCATTCCAACTCGCATACTCGTACATTCAATGTACTGAGCCAGTTGTCCTGCATCTTATTATGATGCAGATGCAGGTAATCAAGATCAGCATCCAACGCCTCGTTGATCCAGTTGAGCACTCAGAGTCAGTTGGTGAGCCTCCTAGCTTTCCGGAGGATCCTTTTTATGGCTTTTAGTATTTTAGTTCATTAGGATGTTGTGGGTCTTGTCCCGAGGTCCATCTCAGTTGTTTAGAGGCTTCATAGACAGAGTTAGTGATGTTAGTTCATGAGTCTTTACTTTTTCCTTTTCAGTTAAGTTGAAACTTGAGTTGCCACTTTGACATTGAATGTCATTATAATACATTCTAAATTATATTTTGAGCAGTTTAGTTAATTACTTGTTTTAAAAGTATTTATCTTGAGTAAAGTCTTCCGCTGAGTAAGTAAGCCAGGCCAAGGGTTTGCTTGGGGCCAACAATGGTTCTCGAGTGCCGGCCACATCCAGGGTGTAGGCTCGGAGCGTGACATAATAAATATATCAAAATATTCTAATTTAATGACAACTTGAAGGAAAAAAGAATGGGAATTATTTTTAAAATATTGGTTGTTAAAAGAAAGAAATGATTGCTAAGGAAAATCATATGGGAACTTTGGACTTTTTTTTCTCTCTTTTCTTAAATAAGTTAGCTACAATGACGCATTATTATTTATTGTCTTGTGATACATAGTCTTGTAGAATAAATTCTTGTAATCAAAAGCTTGAAAGGTACTTTTAGTTGACAAAGAATAAACATTTTTACACCTACCAAAATTAAAGGTTTCTTATGCATATATGTAAGGAAACTTTGCAAATTGTATATGTAATTAATTGATCATCACAAGCATCTAGGATTGTGACAAGATAAATAGTATGCTTTCAGCGTTAATCAAATGTTTCGAAATTAGTGGTACAAAAAATTGTCCCATTTAATGATTTTTTTTCATGCAACATGAATCTAAATTATTCGCAAAAGTTGAACACACCAATGGAAGGGGAATAAATGGTCGCAAGAGTTGAAAAGTATAGTTGAAGGAGAAAAATGCCTTTCGATAAAGAATGTTAGAGAGAATATTTGGAAATAATTTAAAGGTATTTTAATGTATTTAAATTCCATTGCAAAATGGAAAAGAAAGTGGCTTTCGAAATTGAAGATAATCCGTAATTGTTATTACCTCTGCAGGTCATATCCTCTATCCTTCTAGTGAGTATTCTATGGTGACCATTTTGTGCGTATTAGGTAAACTTTCACTGTGTAATAGCCTGCTAAGCACACAGGAAATGTAAACCGCATTAGGCAAGTCCTATGAACCATGCTCGACTCAGAAGACATTATTGAGGGGGGATCAATCCCAGATCATCCGTTCCTTGAGTTTATGGACAAAATCTCGTAATCAAATATTTGTATATGTTTGTCTAATACATATCACTTTATCATTGTTTCTTTAGAAATTACATTACAAGTGCCAATCAATACGCACCATGCATCATAACTCAAGAAAAAGACCCCCCC
>JAJOOR010008360.1:0-25803 GCA_036250505.1 Solanum acaule | reverse complement strand
TGGGTAAATTTTCCTCTTACTATTCTACTAATTACTACTCCCTCTATGTGACACTCTTTCCTTTTTAGTTGGTCCCAAAAAGAATGACATCTTTTCAAATTTAGTAAAATTTAACTTCAAACTTTCCATTTTATCCCTAATGAAATGATTTATTGCCGTAAATTTCTATAGCTTATTTTAGACCACAAATTTCAAAAATCTTCCTTTTAAAAAAACAAATGAACTTCAAGCTTCCTTTTAGTCAAATGCGTTCACATAAATTGGAATGAACTGCCAACGCATCCAAACCCCGTTCTTTTATATTATTTGTTGGAATAGATAGTACATATATGATCAGATGCATAAGTTGGTAAGGACTGTTTAGAGTTGGACACAAAATTACTAATTCAAATTGAAATGTACAATGATCGGGGAAATTGGAACGGGTGGAGTATTAATTTCCGATTCGTTATAGTTTCACCTTGTAGAATTTGGGTGGTGGAGATGGTGGAAGTTGCAATTATCTGGACTTTTGAAGAGTGAGCTGAAGTGCTAAACTATGATAGACGAAGCTACTTTTCATGCTAGGTTTCTAAGTAAAGAAAGCTCTTTCTTCTCCATGATTATTCTCACCATGTCTTTTGAAACTCAATGTTACCAAAAATGGAGCAGTATGTAGCAGTTCTGATAGCTTTTTCGTATGTTAATGAAATAAACATAAGACGGATGCTTGTCATCATTGAAGAACCATCACTTTCTCAGTAAAAGCTATTTCTAGTCTTCTAGCACAAAACACGTTAAAAAGACTAGTTGTTGCAGATACAAACAGTAGCAAAGCATCGAAATATTTGGGTGGAGAATGCTGATAGATTGGTTGCTGGTTTCCTTGAGATGTTTGAAGAGGGTTGCCACAAAATGGTAAGCTCTCTCTGCTGCTTTTCCCATCCCTCTCTTTTCCTCTTGTCTCTCTCTATCTGGTGTTCAATCCCCTACAGTTTTCCAGTAGCACGTCTCACACACGAATGAGAGTGGTTTATATTTGCACTTCTGATCATACCATACGCGCATTGGAATTTCAACAGGGAACTGTCATAAGAGACCGAATTCAAGAGCAGATGAGGACCAAGAGTATAAAAGGGCTTCTATATGACAAAGAAGAGGATGATGATGAATATGACTACTATTACGGGAGCACTGACGATGATGAAGAATACTACGATGGTGAAGATGAAGACTAGGGTTGCTCACTTTCTCATGTTATCTGGTTGGTGATGTAAAATGTAGTTTATGGATCAAGTTGGATGAAGATGTATTATGTCTAACGGTTGGATGCGCGTGTTTTCTTTTGTTAGAATGTAGTGGCAATTAGTTGTGTTGTAAACCGTGATCAAGCATAGTCTTGTACCATAACGCTGTCAATCAGAGTGATTTGTCTAAATATGAGATGAATAATCATATGTTTTTGAAAATGCTATTTTATATTAAGCTAAGGCATAATTAGCGATTATACGTAACTTTATCTCAATCATAACTCCAGAGTGAATAAGTTACAAGTTAAAACTCTCATAAACCATCTCATTTCGTGAGTTGCATATTAAAACTATTGGATATTCCGGTCATCTTTGTGTGCATGAATTCTTAAAATTCCTCGATTGAATATGTGAGAAAATATTTGGGATTACTTGCTGAGAGGTGCCTGAAAGATGAAATCATTATTGAAATTTGATGATTTTCCCAATTAACCAGTAATTGGAGCTACTACCTTACTAGCCCGGTTCTCGTAAATTGATGTATATTAACTACAATGAAGCCAAAACGCATTATTTACGTGCTTAAATTGTATATTTAGATTATTTTTTTCCCCAACAAGGAAAGCAAAACAACGCAAGAAAGGAAAAATATCCAAACCATAGTCGATTTGCTAGTTTTCTCAAATTTTCTAGATATCTTTACCCTTTTGGCGTGTATATATATATTTCCTTCGTCACATTTTAACTATTATTCTAGCTTAAAATAATTGTTACATTAGAAATGAAGACTAAAGTTAGTGAACTATACCTTTAATTAGGGGAGGACATAAATACAATCGAATTGAATAAATTCAATTTTTCGAATTTGATTCTTTGGTTTTGATTTGGTGTCGATTTTATCTTTTGTAAATTCAGTTATTTGATTCAATGTAAGGGTCACGACTTTTTGGTGCATCAAAAAACTGAAATTTTATTAAATAAATTTAAAATATTTATATATTAATTACTATATATTTTGACCCAACCCATATCAGATCCAATAACCTATTTGTATTTGGAGCCCTAATTCCTAAATCAAAACTCACAGGCCACAGCCTCCAGCCCTCTCTTCTCTGTTCTCTGAACTCTCACAGCCACTGTGTCGGCGACCAGCAAGCACAGCGGCGCAGCAAAACTCTCGTCTGTCGACTCTCAATCTCTCAGCGTGACGGACTGTAAGCTACCTCGTCTCACCTTAGTAATTTTTAGTATGGATCTCTCGGTCTCTCTTCTCTGCTTACAGCAAAACAGCAAACTAAATTTTAAGATATTTCTGTTGTTTTAAGTATTGATTTCTTGTGTTTGATGTTGTTGGGCTGGCTGCCTAGTGCCTGGTAATGTTTTTTTTATGGATTGTGTTGCTGGCTTGCTGTTGCTGAAGTGTTTTGCCAAGTTAGATTTTTTTTTTTTTTGTGACTGCTAAGCAACTTGCCAATTGGCAATTCGCATGGCTGCTGTGGTGCTGGCAACTCGTTAGACTATTGTGTTCCAGAGTATTGTGTGCAAGTGACCCATGCTGCACTGCTGCGAGCCTGCGAGTGGCTGCCTGCTAAGTTAGTTTACCTTGAAATAGAACAAATTTAGTTCATAGTTCAGCCTATTAAGTTAGTTCATAGTTCAAAGAGCAGTGCTAACTTATTACTTAGATATTGAATATTGATACTTGATAACACCAAAGAATGCTAGGTTGCTAGGCTGAGAAGAGTGTTATAAAAAAAGAGACATTACGAGACTAAGAGCCTGTATTTATTTGAATTTTCATGTTAAGTTTATAAGTTAAATATTTTGATAATTTTGTTCTCATTTGCACCAAAAAAATGTTTTAAAAACACTGAACCGAAGTTTGATTCGGTATTTGGTGCACACTATTTCAAAACTGAACACCGAAGAACTGAACCGAAATTTGATACAAGAAAGCAAATACCGAAGAACTGAACCGAAATTTGATACAAGAAAGCAAATAAAGAAAAAAAGAAGTAAATAAGACACTTGAATCTTCTAGTCTTAAACTAAAGATTGAAACGGACTGTACAATTCTTTTTTTATTTTTAAGAGTACTTATTAATAATCTTATTATTGCTAAAAAATGAGGCCCCTCAAATTTGGGGGCCTAAGGCAAGTGCCTTGTTTTCCAATGCATACAGCTGCCCCTGATTGTAAATGTGCAATACATGCAGTCGTTACCAGGCTTTACTAGTCTACGTCTGTATAGAGATGTCAATGTGAGTTTGGAACCATCAAATGAAAAGAAGGGCTAAATCCTAGAGTTAGAATCTTATCTTCTTTACTGTTTTAATTCGTAAGTGTTTACGCTTTGTGTGTTTATCAGATCTAAATGAGAAAAAGAAATGGTTAGCTTGTTTACAATATGAACTAGCTCTCGAGATCAGTAGCTAATCCTAGTACTCGCTTGCTCATAATTCCTTTGAGTGCTAAGTGTGATGTATGTTCATTAGATTCCATTTAGGATCAATAGTGTATGAAGAGGTCAGTAAGATGAGTGATCAGCCTTGTTAAGCTTAAGTCTATAATTTATTTGAACTCTATTATGTTTCTGCTAGCGGCAGTCCCTTCATATGTGGATATACTGTGTTTGTATGTCGTGATTTCCTCTAGTCTAGATAGTAAAGGTTTAATAAGTTTCTATCAACAAGTATTTGACTAATCAGGGATGTTTGAATTAAGGTTGTTGTATTCTAGAACTAGTAGTCGTCTTGCCACCTTAAGATTAGTACAAAATGGCTAAAGAATCTTGTGTTTGCCTACCTGTTCTCGTTCATAAACTTGAGATCAAGTCTTGTTGAATTTGTATATGTTTTCAGCTATAAGGTTGCTGTCCAGGAGGAGTATCTTTAGCTCACTTGTAAATAAAGGGAAACCCCTTTCCAGTATTAGCAATCACCATCTTGTGAGAGGTCTAATTGTATTCAAGACTATTTTTGTTGAGTCTCTTATTCATGAAGGGTCTAAAACTTATGATTTTTAACTGAAATAAGTACTAAGAAGTGATTTAAGGATAATCAAAATCTTGTAGGTCAGTGGCCTGTTTCAGCTATGTGTTTGCGAGTCTAGTTTGTTAAACTTGTTTAGCTTTCCTTCATGTTTATGCTTGAGTAGTTGATCTGTGACATAAGAGGTTTATCATATCCTGTTAAGCGGTTGGGTAACATCTGTCTCTTTGTTTATTTAAGTTCCCCTTTAACTTGAGAGGAGTTTTATTTTTGTTCAAGAAAAGATCAATTTTGTTCAAAACTATGCTCTCTGGTTGTGTTTGTATTTTTAAAAATGAAAAGAGTTGGCACTTAAGAGAATTGTCACTGCTTACTTGAGATTAATGGTACACCTTCCTAGTCTTGATTCTTGAATGGCTCAAGTATGTTTAAAGTCACTACATGAGCCCCTTTTGAAGTTCTGAGCGTAGCACCCTTCTTTATTTTTTAAGTTGTGAGTAAGAAGTAGCAGTTTCCTATGCAATTTATTTTTTTTGCGATTAATTTCTTCATTCACTGTTCATAAACCCATGATTGTTCTGGGACTTTGTTTCTCTCTTCGTTGTGCTTACCACTTCTTAAATCCTGAATAATGAACCTTAGTATCATTAGTTGAGACTAAATCCGTTAAGAATTTAGTGGTAATAATTTTCCAGATTGGTTTGGCTCTCCCTGTTTGTGCAGAAGCTGTCAGAGATCCATATCCCATTCTACGAGAGTTTTAGCGTGCCAAATCTTGACACTTTTATGTTTCATCCTTAACCTATCTTAACACTGTCCACTCATCTCTTTGACTTTGCTACTTGTTCACTTAGGAATTAAGAGGTATCAAGTCTCAAGTGAGTATTTTACATTAATGCTAAATCTGTTTTGGAACTATGCTTTCAATATGACTTTTACCGCACTTGTTAAGTAGAGAGATGGGGAAGAATAAGAGCTCAAGGAAAGGGAAGAAGGCATGGAGAGCCAACATAAGTACGGAGGATATTGAAGATTTCCTTGACAACTCCACTAAAGATGCTCTTTCCGGCGGTTCTCTTGCTCAAGTTCCCAGTGACTCTCTCTTTTATGTCGACAAATCCAGAGGTATTCTATTTTTCAGCATTTCTTTTCCCGTTCGAAAATTTCCAGAAAATATCTTTTGTTCAAGTACATAACAAGATAAAAAAAAGGCGATTCTGATATCAGGCTGGCGTTCACGTATATGTTCTAGAAGTTGATATAATCGTTACATGGATTGGCATGTATGCTATTTACCATTTCAACAGATGTACTGAACTATTTTTGTTTGGATAACTGGATTGCTCCACATGTAAAAAATGGTTGTTTCTTTAGGAGTAATTTTTTGATATGCATGGAAATAACTGAGTTCTCTGATAATCTCCTCCAGAATTTTTGTTTTGGTGGAATCATTCAAGAGTATTGTGTACTAAGAACAAGTAGACAAAATAGTTTGGTATCCCGTAGAGTTTGGGTGTTACTTTCAGTCAATGGTTCCTGTTCACATCCAATTGTTGGGTGTAATACGAAGCCGGACAAAATTTGGAGATAGTAACTGACATTTTTGAATTAGAAGAGGGAAGTTTAGAATCGCCTTAAGTACTATATCACTGGAATATTTAGCAGTTGATGTTCATAATGGGTGCATCTTCCTTGTTCCTTTACTGCAGTTCTGTCGTTTTTTGTTGGTGATCCTTCTTTAACGATTATGTGACAAGTTTTTATGTCTATAATCCAGATCTTTCTGTCAAACGGAAAATTGAAAAACACCGGGAGAAAGTACTTCGATGTGATAGTATGCTACAAAGCAATGCCTTTGTTGAACCTGTACCTTCTTCAACTGGGAAAAAGTCCAAGAAGAAAAGTAAACTTCAGATAGCCAAAGATACTGCTCAACAGGATCAAAAGGTTGTTCACTATTTCATTTTAAATGTTCAATTCACCAATTGCAATTCCTTGCCATAATGCGCATCTCTCAATAGGGGAAAAATCTATTCATTTGAATGCACATGCCCAATGATCCTCATTGTTTATTTCTTCTTAATTTTGTGTGATTAGGATTTGGCTGGTGGAGACTCTAGCATGGTTGACATTTGGGATGATAAAGGTGTCCTTGTGATTAGAGCCTTTTTGTTCCTCGTCACTTTTGTGGTAAAATGACTTTTCTGATACAGCCTTCATTGCATTGTTGCAGGTGAACTGGTCATCAAAACCAAAAAGGTACACTGTTTTCTCCTTCCCGTAAATGAATTTTTTTTATTTCTTTTCTCTTCTCCCTATCTTTTTTGGGGCCAGTTGTCAGGAACTTCCTTTTCAATTTTGGTGTCCTTTTACATGAAAAACATATTTTAAATCAGCTGGATTTTGTCCTTATAAGTTGTGATGCAATACCTGCTGTAGGGTTTATTAATGCAACCTGCCTTTCTTTATGAGCACTGCTATTATTGCCTTACAATGATTACTTCAAAGATCTCTTTAAAATGAGTTGTCTAAAGTCAACTGAATCTCTTATTTTCAAGAAAACATCACATATAAAAAGCATCTTTGTAATGAACCTTTTCCTTGCACATCCTATGCTTATCCTCTCAGAGAATAGATGAGTAAAAAAGGAAAAAAGAGGCATGAGATTGGATATAAAAGATCCTTTATCGCGGTAGGTAATGGACCTAAATAAAGCAAAATGGATGTAGTGACCCATTATAGCTGACTTTAACTATGTTTGTGATTGATGCATAGTTGATTGATTGATTCAGTTAGTTTTCCATTCACTCGACACACTTTCACCACTTTATTTGACGAATTAGATTATGCAGATACTATGATCTGTAACTGATACAAGATTTCATCAAATTAGATAACATGCATCCAAACAGAAAATCTAACTTGGATTCTTTTCCATTTTGCTCATGCCTCAATTTGGCAGTTTGAAATCCTTCCTTGTAGCATTGTTGATGCTCTAGGCTGTCTAAAGATCTTGTTCAAAATATGCGATGCATTTTAGGGTTTGATTTTCTGTATTTTCCTGCTGCTGCGGGGTGAAGTCTTTTCATAATTTTCCCTTTTCAGCAGCTGGGGTGGGTTGGCTGGTGAAACAAGCTCGTTTGGTTGCATTACTGTAATGTTATAGACTCAGTATTAAAACAGCTAAAATGACCAAATTAACTGTCATGTATTTGATCATTTTCTAAATTTTTTTTTTTTTTTGATAACCGAGAAATCCGTCTGTGACCCGCCCTTTGGACCAATCACAGCCTTCTAAACTCGGTGGATAATGGGCCCGCCCCTCTACCCTTCTCCACTTAAATACCGGGCTTCGCTTTGCATGGTGTGGGGCTTGAACCTGTGACCTAAGCCACAAATCCTCCACCGTTTGCCACTTGAGCTAGGCCTTGGGGGCGATCATTTTCTAAAATTAAACAGAACACATACTTAAACCTACAATATAATTCATGCATTACAGTCCTTGTATTACTCTAATCCCTAAGACACAATCCCTACATTACAGTCCTCGCATAACTTTTCTCTAACGACCCCTTGGTGTAAATTTTTTGTACCTCCCTGCCTTCCTCTTCTTAGTTCCATCTCTTTACTTCCCTAGAAGAATTTGCATCAGTTTACTTTTCAAAAAGGGAAAAGACAAATCTGCATTAGTATATGTAATCAATTTTATATGCATTGCCTGTGACAGAAGCCCAAGACTTCTGTTATACCTGCCGTGGAAGTTGAGCCTCAAGGATGCTCATTCAATCCGCCATCCGAAAGTCATCAGGTAAAATTTGTTCTGTATGTCATATTTTGCCATTACCAAGCTCCTAGTCCATACAATTAATAATTCGCTCCGTATCTTCTCAATTCAGGATGCATTAGCTTGTGCTGTTGCAGATGAAATGCAGAAAATTTATAGAAATGAATTGGGGCCGGAGCCTATTCCATTGATTGTCCCTGGAGAAGCAGTTAATGAAGAAGATGTAAGTTTAAGCTGTTACTGTCTTGTTAGTACTTTTGACCATGGCCGTTGCAGATGCATCATGGGATATGTTTTCTTATACTCGGTATGAGTATGCACTGAAGATTCATTTTCCTCAGATGTATTTCCTTGAAGCGGATAGTGGGAGTGAGATTGAGAATGAAAATATAGTGGAAGACGGAAAAACAGATTTGGATAAAAGGTAAGCTTCTATATTGCTCGTCTGTCATGATAGTATTAGCGGTTAAAACAGATTCTATTCTTTGCTAGGTCAGTATTCAGGAGTACTTAAAATTATACTTTTACTTAAAATTTAATCACCTGTGTCTGTTCATAATTGTATAGTGAATAGAGGCTTGTTTGACAATCTTTAGGCTTTAGGCTTCAGAGAAATTAATTATGTGACAGTTCGATGTGTTAAATCTACATGATAAATTTTGCTGACAGTAAAATTAATTACATTTCAATCTCTGAACACTGATTACACCCAATTAGCTTTAAGTCCTAAATTTTTACCTTAACTTTACAATGGTAACATGAGTTGCATTGTCCTCGTTTTTGTTAGAGACTCAGAATTGTCGCATTCTACTTTCAATTCCTTATCATTCATGATCACTAGAAACACAATCTCGTTTTATTTATATGGCTTTGCCTGTTTAATAGTTTTCACATGGTTCTAAGCTGATGGATGTTTATGAATTCAAAGGCGATATATGTACTGCTATCACTGATGGTCTAAAATCTCATGCTTCCTTCATTCTTATTTATTTGAATCCAGTTCTGCCCTATTCTATTTGTTTACTTTTTGCTGCTGATGGCGAAGCTCTTATTTCCAGCATTAGTAGTAGCTCTTATTTTCTTCCAACATTTGTAGCTAATGCGGAAGTTCACATTATTTTGATAATTGACCAGTACTGCAGTTAGGAAATAATATATTCAGTGGGAAGTTCTTATTTCCAGCATTAGTAGCTCTTATATTTTGATAACTGAGCAGTACCGCAATTAGGAAATGCTTTGAGGCGCAGATGATATGAGACACTGTGTATATCTCTAATATTGTCCCACTCGTTGTTAGAGATTTCACAGGTTACAGAAAATCGGACTTTTGGGTGAAAAATGGATTTAACCAAAATCTTGTGATAACATGTAAAAGAATTTGCATTGAACTCAATAGCTTAAGGCAAAGGATAGAGTCGCTCAATATTCTTTCCCTTTGAGAAGTCTTCCCTTTTTATTTAATTTATGAGGAAACCCTGTATGAACTCTAATATGCCCAAATGGAACATCCTTTATATTTGGTTAAAGATGCTGAATGAGTACATTGTATATCACTAACATTTGGTTGCTTGGATATGTTCAGTTTAAGTCAACTACATCTGAAATCATATTTTTAATGTGAAGAGGTATGATCCTTCCTTAATGTAGCTGAGTTAGATTGTGAGCTAAGTCTCCAGTAAGTGTGATCCAAACTTTTGTGTTCTGAAAGTTTGCAGTGTGCTAAGTTTAGCGTCATTGGCATTTCATGTTACGTTGAGTGCATTATTGCTAGTCATCAGTTTTTTCATTTAACACTAAATGAAATTATACATCATTAACTTTATTCAGGCCACAAAAGCCCAAAATGCTGACACAAGTTGAGAAGAATCGACGGGCTAGACGCAAAGAACAGTTGAAAGCAGAAGCTGAAGCAACAAAAGCAGCACAGCTCTCCAAAGAGATTGATAGGTTTGCTAATACTTAAAATATCAGGCTAATCATATTCCAGTTAAAAAGAGTTTGCCTTTTGTATAGATTGTGATATGTTCTTGTGCCTGCAGCTTACCGGATATCATTCAAGAAATAGAGAGAGAGGAGGGAGAAAAACAGAAAAGACATCTACGTCGTGTTACTGCTATCAAAGAAAAACTAAAATCCTGTCCACCACGCTTGGGAAAGCGCAAGTATGTGCTGTTTCATTTTAGAGTAAAAACGTTTCAACAATTGAATTGCTGAGAAAAGTGGTTTTCTAGAACATCAGATTTCAAAGGGATCTTTACGGTTCTAACTCTTAAAAATGTTTCAACTGAGAGCTTGGGGTTTGAAAGAATGATGATTGCATGATCTGTGCAATGAGACTCATTTTCTTGTGGTTTTCCTTTATTCCTGCAATAACTTCCGATGTTGACAAAAAGATTAATGACCTCTGTCATTTCAGATTCGTGCCTGCTCCTGCTCAGGTCTTATTGTCTGAAGAGATTACTGGTTCCCTCCGTAAATTGAAGGTTGCATTCCTGATTTCGATTTTCTCCAAATTGGCTATTGTCACATTTATTTCTATTTTCAAGGTTTTTCTCTTATGTGATTTGCTTTCTGTTTCGAACAGGGATGTTGCACCCTTGCAAGAGATCGGTTTAAAAGCCTGGAGAAAAGGGGACTAGTTGTTCCTTCAAAAAAGAGTAGCAGGTTAGTAAATATTGGCTTTCTGGTTCGGACTCGCTTATTATTTGAAATTAAAAGTATTTTCTGCATGGTCTTGAAGTGTGTGTAAACCATGTGACACTGAGACAATTGCAGATTACTCTCTTTTCTTTTAAATTCTTGACAGTGAGCTTTGTGCACTTTCCTTGTGGCATCATAGTTGATCATAAATTTTGATAATATGCCACGGGGCTAACAAAATGTGATAGTTGGGAGGAAAATCACCAAAAAATATCACCAATTGTGTGGGAGCAAAAGCTAGTATTTTGATAGTGAGCTTCATGTTCCTGATTTCATATCCTTCCTAATGTTGGCCAATTGGAAATTCTGTCATTTCAATGTAAAATTAAAGCCTTCTGTTTGTTTGTTACTTTTGTAAAAAAGAAAAGTAATGATAACAATGCATCAACTTCCCCTGCTTTAGGTTTTAAGTTACGGAATTCATCTTTTCTCTGCGTGTATTGACCTACTCGTCCTATGCCATTATGTGTACTGTTTCAAAAGAAACATGCAGCATCAAAACATTCTTGCTGATTGTTTCTGGGATGGGATGTGTGCAGGAAATAGAGTGAATTGCAGAGTAACACAGGTAAAATGTATGAGACCATCACCCCGAGCACTTGGATGAGAGACACTCTAGACAGCAAGGTGTTGGTTTATGTCTGCAAATTTGGAGTGGGAGAGCTGGCTGCTCTTACTGTTAGCAGAATGGATATGTAGATCTGTTTGTTTATCTTACTGATGCATGGTTCATTACACCAAATATTTTATAGTCATAGTCAATTTGCTTTGGGAGCAAAACTAGTAATTTGAAGACATTGCTGTTTTAATTGATTACTAAATTTGGCAAATGAGCAAAAACTGATACTGATATATCTGGAGGCAGAAGATTGGTGTTTCATGACTGCTCTTACAATTTTCCTCTTGATGAACCAAAAATGATTCCCAGTCAGCATTTTTAACTTTACATAAGAATTCGAAATTTTAATATACCCCAAAGTTTTTAATTACTCTAATTAGGTCGACTTTTTATTTGATCACATTTGACCAAGTCAATATCACTAATTCTAATTTCAAAACTTGAACGACATCTTCTACTCATTTTTCTCCATGGGCTTGTAATGTTGTACAAGTTCAGCTATACTAAATGTGCCTAGCTACTGGTAATGTCTAATTTGATTAATAAGGGCATGAAACTCCTCAAATTCGAGCTAAAACTTCCCCATGTGTTTATCTTTCTATATTTTAAATTGCCTTAGTAAAAATTATGATTTCGCTGGTGGTGAAGGAGAGTCTACATTATAATAAGATATGTATGTTTAACCACACAATATGTGTGTGAGTTGACAACATAAACAAAGAGAGAAGACAAATAGGGGAAAAAGGGACATATGGAAAAGGAAATTTAATCACTTTATATGAAATTGAAATAAAAACAAAGCAAAAAAAAGTGAGAATACACTAAGCTGTGGGCTTCACTTTGTGAGAACACAAAAATATCCAACCCAAAGTTGGATTGCTAGTTTTGTCAAATACTACTGTTATGTTTTCTAGATATCCGTACCATTTTGGTAAGAATTTTTTTTAATTAGGTTTTCTAGTTTTGTGGTTTTTACTTTCTCAAAATAATTTTCACTTTAAGAATTCAACGCTAAAGTTAGTCAATTATACACTTAGGCATTAACATCATATTTCGTCCTAATTTATATAATGTAGTTTGACTTGACATGAATTTTAAAAAAAGAATGAAAGACTTGTTAAATTGATGGCCTAACTAAGTCATAGATGTATGTGTGATTATAAAATTATTTCATTATAGATAAAATGAGTATTTTAAATTTAAATTGTTACTAAATATAAAAATAATTGAGGATGGAGGAAGGGGATTACAATATAAAGAATCGAACCTTCACTAATAAGGTGAAAGTTCAGATAGTCAACCAACTAAGCTAGAGTACTATGATTTCCAAAAATGTGTCATTCTTTTTTAAAGTGATGAAAAAGAAAAATAAGTAATTCGAAAAATTAGAAAAAGTGATACTTAAAAGGAACCAAAGGATAACTTAGTAAAGTATCAGTTCCCAAATAATTTTTGTGATAAGATAAGAGAGAATATCTTGGAGGATAATCCCAATAAAGAGTACCTTTAATTTGTGGTGGAAAGACATCGTTTCAATATTTTGTATTTTCTTGCTACACCTAAGATTCTTTAATTTGGATTAAATTAATGAAAATAAACTCATAAGACAATTAGTCTAATAAAGTACCAAAAGTAATACTTCAAATTAAGTCCATTTATTTGAAAAACTTTTAAGTGGAAATTGTCCAAAAGTTGAAAAAAAGTTGACCATGTTTCATGTGGTCTTCTTTCTTTTCAGTATTAGTGGCAAGTTGTTGCTTGTTGTTTCATCTATCATAAAAATAACTCTCAATTATTGCAAATTTGCAATTAAAGTTACATTTCATTGCTAAACTTTTGAAAAAGAATTAGGGGAGTTATGATAGATTATACATAAATCTTGTATTCTTAAAATGTTATGTTTGATCCTCAATTGACCCTTTCTTTTATTCAAATTTAAAAGATCATCTTTAACTCCCTGCCTCATCAACATAACATGAATACATTCGAAGTTCTCTCTCCTACTATGGTAGAATTTACCAAGAACTAATTGTAACAACTTTTTGTTACAATGACATAGTGTCTAGCTAGCACACAATTATCATAAAAGCAAAATCAAACATCAACACTCCATCTCTTAGATGAAAATGTTTTTTTTTTCAAAATAAAAAACTCTCATAGTTATCATAAGACATTTAATTTTAAACTAGAGATGTGAAAATTCCCAAACAATTACTAGACTTAAGAAGCAGCCTACAAGTAGGGCAAGAAGAATGTGAGAGTAGCCATTCATCAACACAAACCACATGGAAAGAATGTGTACATTGAGGAAGAACCCTAATTCTTTCTCCATCCATGAAATCCAACAAGCAAATAGCACACGATGACGATGATGATGAAGATGTAGTGCTTGAAATTGCATTATTATAAGTAGATGTTGGCAAAGCAATCATATCTTTCTTCTTAAGTCCAGAGTTGACTCTCTTTGAAGCTACCCATTCAACTGGCTCAGAGATAGTCCTTTGAGTGCATTGAAACACACAATGTAACATGGAGTTTAAGCCAAGAGCACAAACTAAAGCACATATTAGGGCAGCAATGATCAATGTCATGTTCAAGTTTAGTGTACTTCCATTGTTATTATAGACTTGATCATGATCAAGAAAAGGGGTTTTAAAAGGATCTAGGCTCATGATTGGGCTTTGTGTTGGAGTCATATGCATGAGGGGACGTTTAGCCATGAAAGTATTAATTAAGTAGAGAAAAATGATCGTTATGATTCTGGAATTAGAACAACCTCTCCTTCCTTATCGATCTTTAATTCGGTCTAGGGTAGAGCTTCAACATGAGCTATATATATAGAATCCAGAGCCTAAAGGGCAAAAAAGAATGACAAAATTTAAAAGGGCACATCAAATTTTTTTCTAACCAAAAGGGAAAAATCGCTACTGACGTAGCGATTTTGTTTGACGCCGTTAACAAATTTTGTCCAACTTTTTTTTTTCAGAAAATCTCTTCCCGTGCAGTGTTTTTGTGATATTTAAAAAAAAAATTAAAACCGATGCTATGACAGCGTTTTTATAAAAACATTTTTTTATATTTTTTTGAAAATCGCTGCTTGGAAGCGATTTTCGTTACTGTTTTTTTTTAGAAAATCGCTGCCCGTGCAGTGTTTTTGCGATTTTTAAAATCGCTGCTATGACAGCGTTTTTATAAAAACATTTGTTTTTTTTTGGAAATCGCTGCTGTTACAACGTTATTATAAATTTTGTGGAAAAAAGAAATTTTTTTTTTTTAGAAATCACTGCCGCTGCCCATGCAACATTTTTGTGATTTTTTTTTTTAAAGATGAATGTAATTTTTCTGTCTTGTTATTAATATTATGATATATCATTTTTGAATACTTGTTGATATGAATTTAATCTGTCTTGTTGCATTTTAAATATATTGATTAAATTAATGTTTTACGTGAGTTAAAATTTAAAAAGATAATTTAATATTTTGTACGTACACCACATTTATATTATAATTATATAATTGATTTGACTTGACTTAACTTAAAAAGTAATGATTTGACATAACTTAAATATAATTGGCAGCAATATTTATTAAAAAAAAATTCCACCAAGGCAGCGATTCTATTTTATTTTTTTAAAAGTTTCCACCAAAATCGCTGCCTTAAAAAAAATTCCACAAAATTTATAATAACGTTGCAACAATAGCAATTTAAAAAAAACATTAATGAAAATCGCTACCTTTGATTTCCATAAAAATAAAATAAATTTGTTTTTTATAAAAACGCTGTCATAGCAGCAATTTGAAAAATTGCAATTTTCAAATCCATCATAATCGCTGCCAAGACAGCGATTTAAAAAATATTTTTTTTTTTTTTACAATTAGATGTTGACTAGTTGACAGAAATTTCAAAAAAAAAAATCAAAAGAAAATTTTTTTCCACCGAGGTAGCAATTTCTAAAAAAATAAATTCTTTTTCCACAAAATTTATAATAACGCTGCAACAGCAGGGATTCAAAAAAAAAAACACTAACGAAAATCACTGCCATGACAGTGATTTCCAAAAAAATAAAAATAAAATATTTTTATAAAAACGCTACCATAGCAGCGATTTTAATTTTTTTTTAAAAAAATCGCAAAAACGTTGCATGGGCAGCAATTTTCTGGAAAAAAAAAGTTGGACAAAATCGCTACCCTGTCAGCGATTTTGATCTGTTAACGGCGTCAAACAAAATCGCTACGTCAGTAGCAATTTTACCCTTTTGGTTAGAAAAAAATTTGATGTACCCTTTTGGAATTTTTGTCAAATTTTTTTGCCCTTTAGGCTCCGAACTCTCTATATATATATATATATATATGAGGGAGTGAAAATGAGACTTAATTCAATGGTATTAATAGAAAAGAAGAAGCAAAAGGATATGGCTAGTTGGTTACCCATTGTCTAGCCTTTTTAGTTTATGCTATCAAAAAATATAAAATGTTTGGGACCCCCCCCCCCCCCCCCACACACACACCACCCTCCCACAAAGAAGGTATAAGAAAAGAATATAATTATGAACATGATTTGTTCTTATCTAAGAGATGAATAAGATGATAATATGTTTGATTTGATGATATTGAAAGATAGCCAAGTATATTAATTAATTTATTTCTAACTGTTTTAGTTTTGGTGAACAAAGTTATCTGGTGATAGAATCTGATAAATATTCTATGAAATTAGTCAAGATGCACACAAATTAGCCAAAACTCTACGATTATTTAAAAAAATAATCTACATTTTCTTGATTAATTTAATGATGAAGATAGTATGTTTTGGTGGTACAAAATTTCATTGGTGCAAGTAACTAAATGAATGTGATGATGATTGGTCATGGAAAGAAAATACGTCTAAAACGACAATGGGGTTCGAGGATGTTTTTTAAAAAAATAAAAAATCATCAAGTATAGGCAGTGTCAATATTCAGAAAGATGTCACTAAACCATATTGTTGACCTAATTAATTTAAGAAAGACTACATAAATTGAACCCATTAGATAAATTATTTAAGAAAGACTGTCCTCCTTGTTCTATTCACTGAATCACTGCTGATATCATCAGAGTATATATATACTCTGATGGTATCTATACACTGTGATAGTATCAACTATCAAATAATAATTGAGCAGTCTTTTCACTTTTCACTGAAACACTGCATCTTCCTCCTTGATGCCATTATATATATATACATTCTTATGGTATCAAGGAGTAACTGAGTAGTATTTTTACTGAAGCATTGTTTCTTCCTTTTTGATATCATCAGAGTATGTATATAATTTGATGGTATCCATTAGTAAATGTGAATTAGTAGTTAAAAACAAGAAGGGTATGAAAGTAAGGAGATAACCGCTTGTAAATAGTTTCCTTTGAGGGGCACAATTATTCTTTTCCCATTAATTTAGGCATAATACACAAAAATTGCTCCTTAACTTGGTCTTAGTTGATATTTATGTCTTCAAATGTTGAATGTGCACAAGTAGACAATTAAATTTGTAAATAATTAAACAAGTAGATATGCACGTCCTACGTGGCATCTTACATGACGTTCTATTGTATTATACTATATAGACGTTTAAGTGTCTATTATGCTCATTCGAAGTTGAAATTGAGATCAAGTTAAAAAACACATTCATGTATTATGCTATTAATTTTTTGACTTTTAGGAAACAGTGTCAATTATTTAAATGCTTTATGACACTTTTGGAATGTGGGATCAAATTAAGCTCAAACCACATTATGTGACTCTATGACTGGCTTAGTCTTTTAAATATTCCTAAGAATATTCAGTACTCTCAAGAAAATTAACTTGATTTCTAAATCAACTGTTTTTCTTTTAAAAACTTTTGGGTGGGAGTGGACGTGAGTACTGGGAAATGAAAGGCAGAACAAGGGAACCATCGTAGATTTTGGTGGGACGAATATGATTCTTCATCCTTCATCATTAATACTAGGTTCGAGCCTTCGGAATGAAAAAAGTTCGAATAGGAAAAATCTTTTCTTTAATAAAACTTATAACATACCATTCGAATTAGCTAGGACCCCTAAATCGATATCCGATACCAAGTGCCCTCACCACCCAAAAAAAAACAATGGAGGGACTTTGGCGGAATTGTAACACTTTTTTCTTGAAGAATTAATCTAAATAACGTAACCACACATCCAATCATTTAAACTAAAAGTAGCAAACGGGCGTATAATATGATATAGTTTATGTATAATATGTGTATAGTCATGTATAACTAATGTAGAGTTTATATACTAACAAGTAGGGTTGTCGATGTCTTGGGTTTCGGGTTCAAGCCCCCTGGGTACGGAGTCATCTTTGTTACGGAGCGTCTTACCCCTAATGTGAGACATTGGGGAAATAGCGATTTTAGTCCTTGTATCATTGCATAATTTCAGTTTTAAAAAAGTAAATAGTGAATCTGATCGGTTATTTTGTGTAAATCCCTTCTTGTTTTTGCCTTTTAGATTTTTTGTGAGTTTTCTTTGCCTAATTAAGCAGATAAAGAAAAAAGAAGAAAGGGAGTGGGAAAAGATATGTGATCACCAACACCTTTTGCTTTAATTTTAACGAAAGGGAAAAGATCAATTCCCATTATATCCACTAGTGTTTGGATGTCTTTTAAATTACTTAGCTTCCTAACATTATGAGCACATATATATATTGCACGGGCCATGTCCTTCTAGTATATATATATATATATATATATAACAACCTCTTCAATACAAGTATCAAACATCAAGAGAGGAGAAAAAAAAAGAGATGAAATGCTTTATCACTAACGTACAATTTTCTAATGTAAATTCAAATTAGTCTGATCTCAATATAAGTACCAAACATCGAGAGAAGAGAAACAAAAAAGATAACAAGTATTTAAATAACTACCTCTCCTTATTTCACATGAAAAAATTCTTTTCACCCACATTATTATGTTGATCAACAAAAACTGACACCACACCATCAACTACTTTTTCACTCTCAATAACCACAACATTACTTGATACATTTGTTATAGCATGTACTGGAAATCCAACAACCCCTCCTCTACAATAAAATGAATATTGTACATGATTTATCTTATTAGGAAACACAAGAATTGATGAAAAATCAGCTATCCACTTTGTCCCATTTCCAGCAACACTTAATTTTCCAGTAGTAGACTTCAAACTCATGCCATTCACATTATTTTGGTCAATAACAACTTGATCAATATCATTAAACACTCCATCCAAACTCAAAATTGGTGTCATTTTTGTAGGGTTACCACTAAACATGTTGTTAATCACATTTAGTCCGAAAATTCGACCGTTAATCGCTTTCAAAACAATGTTTCCCTCTCCAAGAAAATATCCATTTGAGATGTGAACTAAGAAAGGGTCCTCAATGACTATAGAGTTATAGTCAAGGTAACAATTATCTATCCTATTTTGTGATGCTTTAACTAAAATACCAACTCCACCAAAATATGTTGCCTTGTTGTAACAATGTACCCCTGTGACAATATTAGCCTCACCTCTAAGTACAATTCCAATTGCTGATGAAAAAATTGTAACATCAGTAATTGCATTGTCATTGCTAGCAAGATCAATTGCTATACCTGAGAAATCTCTCTCACCTTTGTCTCCGCCAACGGTAGGATGTTGGCCCATGAATGTGTTCGATATAAAGGTCTCGTGGCCCCTCAGGACGAGGACTCCTTCCGTGTTAAAGTGAACGAAAAAGCAATTTGTTACGCGAATTCTAGCTGAGTCAACGATATATAGACCTCCTCCTCGATAGCCTGAGTCGAAGAGGATGTCATGGAACGTAATGCCCTCATAACGAATCGCGATGTTTTGGTCATGTCTATCAAAAATGTTACTATGATGGTGGGAAATGTTGTAGTCTTTGATGAGCTTGGGAGAGTCTTGTGACCATAGCTCAATTAGATGTCTATCGTCTGGAAATGTATCAGATGCTCTTAGTGTTCCCCCTTTTACCTGAAAAATATTAAGGCAATTCACCAAGATCAAACTCAATTCGCCCAACCAATAGCTCACAAGGTAATTTACAGAAATTCCACTAGTTTAAGAGAAAAATTACTTAGATTCATGCTAGTTTGCAATATTACAAATCTCGCCCGATTTTGGACTTCGAAAACATGTAGTTAGCACGTCCAAAGATACATGTATCTCGGATACATGGGGGCCAAAATTATGTGTAATTTGTTCTAGATACATTGTATCCAAGTGGATTCGCATGAATCTGACACTCTCGCTCATCTCTCTCCAATCTCGCTCGCCACTCTCTTCTCTCGCTGGCCTCTCTCTCAGTATCTGGTATTCACTTGCCTCCCTCCCTATTTTAGTGTATCTAGTAGCAAAAATACTTATATATATATGTGTGTGTGTGAATCTGACTCATAATCTGGTATGAAATTTTTAATTAATGAGATAATATGTTATTATTTCAAACTAAAGGAAGAATTAGTAAATATGATACATATGTATGTCTGATCAGGTAATTTTAGAATTTATTAACTTAGCCCACCTAAATTTTACGCAATCCTCCCATTTGTCACCTCTAAGATATAAGGGCCAAGAAAAGGTGTAGAAGGACACAACTTCATATGATTTTCAGGTTGCAACAGAAAACAAAAGAGGAAAACAATGGATCCTAATCCTAAAATATATGGGCTGTCATTTTGGGCTTGAGTATGAAATGTACCAGGATTACTACTAGCCCAATGGGTTTGGTAACAAAGGTAGTCCTTTACTGGGCCAACATTTGCAAAAAAAAAAAAAAGAGAGAGAAAACCCAATAATAAAAGGAGTAAATTTCACACATAGTCACGTATCTAATTATCTATCATTATTATTACAAAAAGTCAATTAACTATCATTTCTAACACAAAAATCACTTAAATTTGGGTATAGGCAACCTAAAAATACTAACTTTCTGATAAACAACTCATTTTTTAAACTGTAATAAATAAAATTCAATTAAAAAGTCCAAAGAATAATTAGATGCAAGGGGGACCAGATCAAAAGAAGAAGAAAAATATGCGTTGGGCTAACAAATAACAATAGGAAAAATCCTCCTTTATTCTTTCTCCCTTTGCCTCTTTTAAGAAAAAATATATTATCTCTGTATAAAAAAAATAATATTTTTTGTTGATTTTAATTTATTTTTTTAACAAAAAGAAGTGACTTTCTGAGATAATAATAACTATTAATTGAGTGACAGCGATAGTCTTACAAATAATTTCCCATCCCATAGCATCTTTGTTTGGTTATTAATATTCTTAACTTCAGAAATTAAAGGTTCTTTTGATATGCATGCCTCTTTCTGCTTCTCTTTTTTAGCATATTTTATCTTGCTTAACTTTAGAAATTAAAGGTACACATTTCAACTAATATCTCAAATTAAACATAAAATAAAATTAATTTTAAATTTTATTACATATAAATTATTATTCTTATCTCACCCGTATCAATTAACCACCTTGAAAATTATCTATCTTTTGTTTGGTTAACTCCCTAGATTGCCACATAGGTAGGCACTTGTCATAGCCATAAAATAAAAGTTGGACATAAGATGCTTGTTCCAATAAAGTAGGACACATGTCTATACACAACTTAATTTTCAGTTTTGGACACTGCCCAATCAAATCAATATCTGTAATCGATTGCTACCACTACTCTTACCATTAACATATTCAAATTAATCTTAACAATCACTCCGCTTGTTTTAATTTGTTTGTTTGCTTATTAATTAAAAGTAAACAAATAAATTAAAATAAAAAAAAATAATAGTTTTTCATCTCATAATTGGTGGTATATGGTTAGCCATTACATTGCTAAAAACGTACGTTATGAAGTGATATTGAATCCTAAAATGGACTCATTTCTCGTGGACCACAGTTAAAAATCACACATTCACATTCATTTTTCAAATGAAAATTTTCATTTTTTTGTCACTTTCTTCTATCCCTTATGCATTGCATAATAATTACGTAACTGTCAGTATAGATAACTTAAACAAATAATCAAAATTAGAGAGGGGGGGGTGTATATGACATACCACAATATTGCCAATGCCAGGAGGAAATACAATAGGATTGTTGATTTTATAATTTCCACCTTGAAAATCAATAATGAGACCACCAAGATCACTAATACCAGGCAGCAATGTAAGTCCATTATTTTGCAATTTCAATGCATCATTAATAGCCTCTTTTATAGCTTCACTGCTATCACTTGTCCCTCTTGGATCTGCACCATACCCTATTGGATATATAACCCCTCCTTCACTCTAAAACCAACAAAAAAAAAAATTGACAAGGAAAGTAATTTATAAAATTCTAATAAATAAAACGTGAAAGTTCAAATAGTCAAACAAACTGACAATATTATTTGGAGTACCTTTTTGGCATTGGAGGTGGGAATAGAAGGTTGTGGAGAAGTAGAAGGTGGTGATGAATAGATGAAAGAGGAAAAATAATGGAAATGTTTGTCTTCAAGTCCTTTTTGGAATTCATAAAGCTTTAACTCTCTACGAGAACCATTTGCCTCTTTTACAACCAAATAATTAAGTAGAAAAATGAAGAATGCTAAACAAGAAAATGGCTTCATCATTTCCTTGAAAAGAACTAAATGTAGAATGGAAGGAGAATTCCAATTAAAGAAGAAATAGAGAGTGACATTTATGGGATTTTGCAAGTGTACTTGCCTCGTTATTTGTAAGTAGGACTATAAGTGGTTTCTTTTTAGGCCAAACACATACACAACTCTTTAAACTTGTCCTCATTTTACATATTCGCACTCCAACTTAGCCTTATTTCATTTTAACCCTTAAACTCCATTTTTTCTGTATCATTTACACATTTATACTAATTTTTATGATTTGTTTTTATTTATGTTCTTCAATTGCAATTTCGTATTTTAAAAAAATAGATGTGTGCCTGTTAATTTTCGTAAAAAAATTAAACATTCGCTAACGAACATAAAAAAATTCAAACAATAATATTATTTTTTGACATTTCTCTGTATTTTTGCATGAAAATAAATTGACGAAAGTTTTTTGATTTCTTTCTTAAACACTCAATTAAATTAAATAACACTACTTGTTTATTGTTTCTTATCATCTAGGCTATCTAAATTTAACGCAAATACTCACTTTTAATTTTTAATATAAATCAATACGAATAAAAAAATCCATCTTCAAAAAGACTCGACTGACTTTGTTAATAACACTACTACAAAAAGACTCTTGTTCATTGCCAATAACACTACTAAACAATGTTAAAATTCGACTGACTTTGTTAGGTTGTCGGTGATTTTAAAGAAAGAAAACCAACACAATTGCGTCGGTTATTTTTCACACAAAAATACATAACACTCTTAAAAAGAAATTATTATTTTTTAATTTTTTAACTAAAATTAACTGACACGTGTCGATTTAATTAAGAAGTTGCAATTGAAGAATATATATAAAAATAAAGAAATCATAAAAATAGTATTTCGTGTTAAAATGGTACATAAAAAATGGAGTTTAAGGGTTAAAATGGAATAAGATTAAGTTAAAGTATCAAAATAAAAAATGTGGACAAGCTAGAGGGGTTGTAAATGTGTGTGGCCTTCTTTTTATTTATTTTTGTATCTATACCTTTATCATAATTGTAATTTGACTAATTCATATTCATATTATATCGCGTGCCATTCAAGGAGAATTGCTCCTAGACTAATCTATGCATTTCATTCGGGGGTATTGATCCTTATCAAATATTTTTTCATATTTAAGGCTCAAACTCAAGATTGTTAATTAAAAAAGGAGCAGTCTTATTTACTGCACAACAACCTTTGATGATAAATTTTAAATGTTATTTATTAAATAAAATTAAAATTTTAAATTTATAAATTTTATATTTTGTATTATCAAAGTTAGATACTAGCTCCGCCCCTTAAATTATATGAACAGTTTAACATACATTTTTCTATATATTAGAAGAGAAGGTTTCAACATGTCAACTTATTGGCATTAGATAAAGTTTAAGGGTATAATGGTATTTTCAAAGATCAGTTTTCTTAAAAGGGGTTGTGTTTTCCGCTTTATTCCTTAGACCACATCAACAGCTCCATTAAAGAACCATCATTTTCTGTTAAATTACATATGATGTCATTCACCGAAATATCATTTAATGTGATGGGGCCATTGAAATACACCACACTTATGGTCAGTCTGTGTTCCCTCAACTTTTTCCTTATTATTTTTTTTAATAAAACACTTTAGGGCCATTGTCCATTGTTGAGATTGGAATTGGTCCTAAATAGATTTTTTAAAATGAAATATTATTAATTCAGATTGAAAATGTATACATTGAATAATATTTTTTAAAGTGTTATATTACATTAAAAAAGTTATGAATATTAAAGATTTTAATTAATGATCTTATATAATTTATAATATGTTAATTATAAATATTATATAGTAGAAATAATTATAAAACAATCAAAAAGTAAAATAGAGATTATGAATAGTAATTCTTCAATCCTCTTTATAAATGAAGAATAGAGAGTGAAATAGAGAATGATTGGAGAGAACATTCTCGATTTACTCTCCAAATATAGAGTAAAATAAAGGTGGATCGAAAGATAGTTTTATAGATTTTTTGGTTTCAAGATATTCAATAATTGATAAATATGATCTTTAAAATCAAATTATGAGTAAATATAAATAATATTCTTCTAAAAAAAATATCATATAAAATAAAATGAAAAAGTCAATAGACTCCTTACGCTTCGGAGAGAATTTATTGTGATTGAAAAATCTTCCCCTACTATATTATATTTTAGATAATTGAGATTTAAATTTAATTAAAATATCAATAGTATATAGAATTTATAAAAATAAATTATGCATAACTTATCCTAATATTTTGTATATAAATTTTTATAATGTTGGGCCCGTGCTGACATGGGCCATTATTTCTAGTATATACATATGCAGATGATTTAAAATGTAATTGGTAGTAATTTATAATAAATGAATAAATAACATATTATTATATTTTAACATAATATTCATACTAATTGATATATAATTTTAAATTTTAAGATATAATTTAGAAAAAGTAATTAATATTAAATGTAAACACGAAAAAAAAATTATATTAATATATTAAAAATGACAATGTAAAAGTGAAATATATAAAATAATTAATATAAAAATAAATAAATAAAATACATTTTTTCTTGATATGACAAAAAGTAATAAATAAAAGTGGAAATATATATAATTAATATTAAAGATAAAAAGAATTAAAAAAAAAAACTCTTTTAATGTATTAAAAATAATAAATACTAAATAATATTTTAAATATAGGTAGATAGATAAAAGTAAACCAAAGAAATACATATCATCCCGTAATAAATGTTGTATACTGACTTGAAAATAGTTGTAGCATTTATTAGCATTGGAAAGAGAATACAACTGTTATATAGCAAAGTAATTTGTTGGATTACATGAAGCATTTATATATGTTTTGACTTCTCCTTGTGGGAATTGGGATGGATTGGCAAAGTAGAATTCCTTCTTACTTGAGTAGCGTAATCAAAATACTTTCTTAATCGATGCCTCGAATTTGAATTTTTGAATATAAATTTTTGATAAAATGTGTTGTGAATTTGTGATGATGGAGGTGGTGAGTTCTTAATCATAATAAATTATTTCCATCATCATTAACGAACATAAATATATTAATTTTACTAAAATTATATGACATGTAGCGTATTAGAACAGATACATAAACGTGAAAAGAGTTATAAATATTTCTACAAATTATAATTAATAATCCGTTGTAGTCTAGTTGGTCAGGATACTCGGCTCTCACCCGAGAGACCCGCCGGGTTCAAGTCCCGGCAACGGAATTTCTTTTTGGGCTTAGTTAATTTGAATTTTATTTTTTGGGCTAGTTTCGAATTTTATTTTTTGGCCCACTTAACTCCGCATCCGTTATAAGAAAAATAAGTTTCATAGATGATATTTTAAGTTTTATTATCTCCCCTCAATTGGAAAATTATTCTACATATACATGGCTAAAACAAGTTTTCATGTATATATAATAAATGTCGAACTTCTTCAGCTAGTTTGTGTATCTATTTATTCAAAATTTGAACCCTCTTAGTGATGATCCTGGCTTCATCGTTGATATTCTCCCTCACCTACTCAACGCTCCTAACCTCACCTTTGACAATCTCACCTTTGCCAATTGCCACCCCGAACCCCCGCTCCCCACTCCATCCAATAAGTGACATACAAATAATAATTATGAGACTCTGTTATGCGGTCGGCAGATTAAAATTTTCGTGAATTACTAAGAATTCTCCAAAAAATTAGTATTTTTTACTCATGCATCTATACGTTTATACTTCTTGAAATATACACTTCGCGAATTACTAAAAATTCAG